>LR537896.1:295990-340892 GCA_900883565.2 Caenorhabditis panamensis
TTCCATGAATCCTCCATGCCATTGTAACTAGCTTCCACGACTGACTCCTAGCGATGGCTAGGCCGCCCAGGCAATTGACAACCAGTGTCGTTTCAGCATCGGCATTGTCCTCCAGCTTCCACGAATCCTCCATGCCATTGTAACTAGCTTCCACGACTGACTCCTAGCGATGGCTAGGCCGCCCTGGCAATTGAAGACCAGTGTCGTTTCAGCCAATGAATGGGATGTTCTGAAAGCGAAAACACGTTCAATTTTTGACTAAATTAATGGGAAACTTACTTTTTTATTGGTTTGATCCAACGCCGCTTCCACGATAGACTCCGAGCGACAGCGAGTAGTAGCAACAATGACCGTGTCGATTGGTTGTTCTCAGTAGTGAGTAGTTGACCATGAGATGTCAATTTTTGTCAGATTGTCGAGCGTTAACAGATTATTGAGCGTTGACAGAATATTGACAAACTGTTTACGACCCGAACGTAACGTTACAGGTGCCTGTCGTATGATTTACAATTAGATAACGGCGATTAACAACATCTATGTGTACTCTTTTTGACCTACCCCTTCCAGCACATCTTCACTGTCTACGTCTCTTTTCTATCTCGCGCGACCATCTGCAACGGCGTCCTATTGAGAATGAGTGTATTGATCCTATTTATCGATAGTTCCGTCGTTCTCTTTACTTTATTTTCTAGCAATTGGTGATTCTACTGTTCTCCTTTCAATCAATACAAAGGTTGGTTTTGCAATTCGCTTTTCTTCTTGACTGATTTTCTGGTTTTCAGAACGGAAATCAACAAGGAACAACTACTGCCCTACCGCACTACTTCTCAATCAGCAATGCACATCAAACTGAGCATGTAAGTTGGGGTTACTTGTGTTCCTCTGAGGTCTTTTGACAACGGCAAATGTTTTTGATTTTTCGCAACCTGACTTCCCCCTTCTGTTATCATTAAAGACTCCGTGAGTTATGTGAAGGCATAACCAGGTTCACTAGGAACCACAGGCGGATATGATAGCGGACTAAGCATAATTCCAATCAACTTTTTGGGCAACCTGACTTCCTCCTTCTGTTATCATTAGAGACTCCGTGAGTTATGTGAAGGCATAACCAGGTTCACTAGGAACCACAGGCGGATATGATAGCGGACTAAGCATGATTCTCATCAATTTCTTGGGCAACTTGACTGTTATTGAGCTCCACCAGCTACCCGACCTTCATTTCAAGAGCCTTCTACTTAAAAATGATTTTTTCCATATGCCATCATCCTAACGCTCACTGCACCGACTTCAACGAATCCAGCCCTACTCGCATCGGATGCTAATCAAGCCGGAATGCTCATGAACCTGCACCGGAGCAAAAGCGACAACATTGCAAACAGGTTTTGTTACTGGGCCAATGTTCATTGGTGAATCTTTGGTTTTTCACGTGGGACAAAGAATTGAGTGAATTCTTGCTGAATGGCAGCTTTCCGCAACAGCTTTGACTCGTCAGCTCAGCGTCAATCATTGTCTCTTATCCCTCAAACAAACTCAGCAGCTCCCGTTTCTTCTAGATGATTTGCTGTACTTTGGCGAGGAGTCGTAGTTTTCTGGAAACAGAACTATCAAGTTTCTTGTGGCAATACTGAATAAAAACTCACTCATCCTCCCCACGACTCGTTCTTTCAAGGTCGAAGTGTGTTTCGTTCAAGCGCCATCTATGTTGCAGATTTCTAACTGCTTCTTCGTTAATACCAGATGCGCTACGCTCATGATCCAAAGCTTTTCTGACCAATTTACATCAATAGAAACTTCATAAACTTTAACATACTGCCCGACTTTGGCTCTGAAACAAAAATTTCATGACTTTTAGATTTTTCAAACTTTTCCTATTTTCAAAGACTCACCTGACTCTCTCGGGCTAATGTGTAGCATTTGTGTTTTAATTCTGGTATTTTATTCATAGAAAAATTGAAGAATACCGTCAAAAACGCGTTTTTGAAGTCAAAAAATGATGAAAAGCGTTTGAAAAATTGGTGGTCGTGGAGGTGCTCATTGTGCAAATCCTAGGCCACCCGTTGTTTTTCAAGTTTTTCCAACTCTGGCTCTTTTCTACTCAACTTTCAGCTTTCTCACTGGAAATTTTCTCGATTTTACAGCGGCTCACTGATTTTTATATAATAAATACATCTGTAGTGCAGTCGCATATCAACTCTTTCGTCCCTTCTCTAGAAAGCCTGAGCTCACTCCCTCGAGCAAACGCGCTCTGTTGCACAATGACCCGCGACGCAGCTCCCCTTCGAAACGCGTATCATTCCACGTCATCATTCAGTCCTGCAGTCATCTAAAAACACACGTGTAAAAACAAAGAACTATCTATCAGTTTTCCAGGGTCATGTCGATCTTCCTGGAATCCATCCCGGAAGCCGACCGAGCCAAGTATTCCGCCGAGTACGACGAGATGGAGTGCAAGAATTTGAGTCTGGCAGAATATATGACGTGAGTTTTCATTATTTTCGAAGTGTGTTGATGAAATCATGATCTTACTGCAGAATGCAACACGAAATTAAACTGAATGAGATTAGAGATAATGCCAAGTACGAGACGCTGAGTGTTGGATTGGAGGAGATGAATCCAGTCAAAATTGGGGTGAGAACTTTAATACCAGGCCTAGAATTTATCTCAGAAAATGGCAAATCTTCAATTTTCTAGGAGAATCCCCCAAACAACTCTATCTATCGAACCATTATTATCGATGGAGTCAACGTGATGAATGAGGGATCGACGTATTCTGATTCAAGATCTGACCAACCTGGAGGTAAATAAATGTCTTCCAATCAGAAATGAAAACAATTGCATCATAGCAAAAATTCCGGACGTCGCCGCCCTTCTCTCCATCGTCCGCTACTTTGTCGTTCGAAACTTCGAAGTGATCGTGATGATCCCCCGGAAGTACACGGAAGTGAACGCTACAAACTACAAATCGGCGATGTGGGATCTTGTCAAGAACAATGTGTGTATGATTACACCGAGCGGGAACCAAGAAGACACGATTTGTCTGGACCTGGCCCAGCAGATGAATGGAGTCGTGGTGTCGAGTGACAAGTTTGAAGACCTCGCCAAAGAATGTGAACGAAACCAACGAATTGTCAACAACAACCGACTCCATATTGACTGGGCCGAAGTAAACAACCTGAATCAAAACACGAAAACCCTAGAGGGGGACTATGTAGCTGGTAAGAAGTTCGGATTCTACAAGGACAATGGGGAAGAGATGACTACTGAGGGTTCGTTTTTGTCGAAAAGTTGATAGTATTCATTTATTTTTCTAACTTTCAGAAGTTCAAGAAATAATCTACGCAAACGAGAAATCATTCTTTTATGAAGTTAGTAGAGAACGCTATGAATTAAGCAAGCCCGAGAAGAAGAAGAACAAGATTCTGGCGATGTTGAGCAATCTAATTGTCAACGGACTCACGATTTGCCCAGAGACCGCTGAGGCTATCATATTGGCTGGGTAGGAATTAGTTTTTTGAAACGTTTATTGAAAGAGAAAAGGATTTTTCAGACCCCAACCGTCGGCTTCCGACGAAGAAGAGTACGCTCATCTGCATCACGGACAAGCACATAACGATGGAAGTTTGGATGATGCTTCCAGTTCCCAACCACCGTCCACCGGCGAACACTCTTCAGCAGAAGAGTCCGATCATGCGCATCGCGGACAGGACTATAGCGATAGAAGTTCTAATGATTTTTAAGCTAGTCATCTTGCCAAGTTTTTGAAAATTACTGCTATAATTAAAATGCATTTTGATTGAAAGTTGAGCTTGAGCGATCGAAAGAATATTAAAAGGGCTATTATTCGTTTTCCATTGGTGTTTGTTTCATAATAAAGTTTGCTTTGTTGTAGGGACTAACTTTTACAAAATCTGATGATTTTTCAGAACAGGTTCTTCACTTGTTTTATTCTTTTTAAAATCCTGTACTAAACCCAACACATCATCCACTGGCGCTTGGAATCCACATCCAACCGATCTAAGATTGCTAACTTTTTCTCTTCGTTGAAATGTTGTTGGCTGCATTCAGTTTATGCAGAAGAAAACACAAAAAACAACAAAAGGCATGAGTTTATCAGAACCAAAGAGACACAACCCGTGATTTGCATATGTAGTCATTCAATAAGTTATTGAAATGGTCTTAATAGTTCAAATAGTGAAACTGTCGAGGGAAAGAATGGTACAACTTGAGAGTGTGAGATTTTCAATGAATGGTTGGGATACAAAGAGAAAGACATTATGACAAATGATATTTAGTCGAAACGATGGCCAAAGACGCATTGTTCTATTAGGAGATCACGTAGTTTTTCCCTGAATGGTTCAGCGTCCTGCATTTTTTGCTCTGCAATAGAAGTAGTTCAAGTTATAAATGGTTCCGTGCAATCTTACTGTGTAGATGTGAAACTGTGATGAACATATTATTAAGAGCAGTAAGAGCTCCGAAACGAGATGAAAAGTTTTGGCTATCTGAAAAATATGGTTCTTGAAATGTTTTGAATGGATTTCCTACGTTCTGTGATAAGATGGACTAAAAGAGCTTGCATGCAAGATTCCTTAGACTTTTCCACTTGTGCCTTTCCAACTGGCGTCAAGTCCGTGGCGGAACAATTTGCTGAAAACGATTATTTTCAAAACCCCTCTGTATCTTTTTGTAAGCATTGGAAAACTCTGCACTGCACCACATTTGGTGATGCAATGCTCTTTGTGCTGACAGCCGCGTATTTTGTTCATTGTACCCACCGATAGTGAAGAAGAGCAGTTGCAATGTCAGCCCCAACTCGTTGATCGTGAACTTTTCCCGGTACAACGGATCCAGAATGCCGACAAACATTTGCTTGTAGTCCGAATTGATCACAGTCCCTCTGCAAATTATCAGTTTTACAATCCTGCTATGGTCGATTAGGTTTGCTGTCTGTCTGTTCGACAAATGTATGTATGTCATATCAGCTGCGCGTGTACTTTCAAATTTTTGATCAGAAGACACATCATTTCGACCGTGATCATTCTCTCCCCCAGGTCGCTTGCTGTCGTTTCCTCGTACAAAACATCAAAAACTCACGCGTTCTTCATTGTTTGAATCACGTCAGTTCCATCCGGCATCACCACTTGTTTATGGTTCTCCAAAAAGCTCTCGATAGCTTCTATTGCGATGGCAATGGAGAAACACGCCGTGCGGATAAGCTCCATCTAAAACCACGTACTCGTTAAGTATGGGTTTATCCCTACAAGCTATCGTACCTTGTCCTGCTCATTGAATTTCTTGAATTCATCAAACTGCCTGACAAACTCAATGGAGCACAGGAGATCAACAGTGAGCCACTCGGGAAGGGCTCGTTTGAAAGTTGAGAAATCCCTGATCTCCTGAAAGACGTGTGATATAGAAGTGATGCCGTTCTTTATGTAGTGATCAGATATCAAGACCAGATCGGAAACTACAATACTCACCTGATAGTCTTGTATCCTGCTTAGGAAAGAGTCATCCAACAGTTTTTGAATCGGAAGATCTATCTCCTCAATTCGGACGTTGCACTTTCTGCAAAACCGTTTATTTGAAACTTTGACTTCCGGATTCTCTATGTTATTGTTCAAGTTTAGATCACTCGCAACATTCTTCCGGGTCTTATCTGTTGAATACGGTAGTGCTTTTATCACTTCCTCAACCGCAACGTTCCTGATGTGATGCCCTAACTAGTTTCTTGATGTCACGCCTTGATCTAAGTCAATTTTGGATGCAAGAAGAAGGAAGTCGTTTGGTCAGTGTCCTTCCTCATCAACTACTCCTCCCGATATATATAACCATGCCCTCCCGCACCCCAATGAGAGAAAGAGAGTAGACTCTACCTGAATTCTTTGATCATTTGAAGTGTCTGACGCAGGTTGCAGACTGTTCGGAGCACTTTTTCAGTACTATTGGAGGTGCTCTGTAATTATTTGAGGATTATAGCTGGCACACTGTGATTAGGTGTCAAAAAGAAGTTATGTTCTGATTTGTGCTTGCTAACTTTGGAGCTGCAACTTACTGGTTGAGAAATGGAAGCCAAATAGGCATCAGCAGCTTTCTTGCTCTCGCTTGGAAGGAATCCAGAAGTGACGGCTGAAACAATACTGAGTCAATCATGACCAAAATGTTGTGAATCGTTGTTCCAATGGAACGAGTCTGACAGTCCGCCAGTTCCTCCAGAAAACAATCTCAACCATTGTTCCGATGGTCACTCATGGATAACAGAGTGAAGACAGAACGATGGTTATCCGTCTGGCTTCAAATTGTTTCATGTGCCCTCTCAATGTGCCTCACGACCAGGGAAACAACGCAAACGCACCTTCTTTTCGCATCCCTTGCTGAACACACCGATCGTATCGGCAACTGCGGCACTTGATACGTGCTCCTGCAAAACAAAAAAATCACGTGTTGTCTGGTGGAATGAATGCATTCAGTTTGGGAAATAAGCTGTTGTTCGGCAAATCGAATCTTTTCCCGCACCTAAAGAGACTTTAGCGAAGGCCAATTTGGTAGACAAAGCAATAAAACAATAGTGATGTGGGTCTGCTACTGGAAAGGCATGGCGAATGAAGAAAAATCTCGTGCTTATCTTGGAATCAGAAAGTCTAGAATTTGCACTAAACCCAACTGATCAATGATTGCGGTTCGGTTGGTGGCGGTTGCGGGTACTTTGGACAACTTATCAATGCGGCCATGTGTCTACGGAATGTTTTTGGTTGAGTAATTTGATAACCAAGTTTGATTAAAAGAATTTTATTTATGGGTTACTACTGACAGGAGCGACTGATCTGAGAAACTGGAGTATTCGAGTTCACGAGACCGTTTGATGGTGAGCGTAAAATGGCTGAGCTGTAGTTTTAGCTTCGGAGATTACGATATTTAAGAAGGAAGTGGCCGTGAAAAGAGGTTTATCAACTCAGAATTTTTGAATCCAAAAATCCAGAAAATCCGCAACCGTTTGGTTTTTGCTCTTGTCGCACATTTTTATCAAAATGAAAGAATGAAACTAGCAGGTGATATTGTCCGGTGGTGTTGCATCGGATTATATCTCAAGAGTGACTGAACTCTTTGAACGTTTCGTGATCACTAACAGAAGTAAGAGAAATCAGTCGACACATTGCAAAAACGACCGATCTGTCATTGGTTAACGGGGACTAAACTAAAGAAGAATGATCAGGGTGTGCATTGGAAGCATTCCGAACGAACAAGCGAACAAAAATTGGAGCGCAGGGAGATTAGATTTTTTGTATTCTTAATCCCTTTCTACACCGCTAGGTCAGCTAGTCTGTGCTCGCGGTTCGTTTTTCCAGATGTGTCGTTAACTGGGTAACTGCTTTGTACTTCTCCGTTCTGCCTGCTACCCATCCCTCAATTTCATCTATTTGCCGTTGTCTAGTCTATAAAACGTGACTAGCAATTATAAAAGCCACTGTTCAACTGACCAAGTTCGCTTTTCGCTTTCTACGTCAAAACAGAGTACAACCGGCGACCGATTCATCTACGTAATGAATACAGTGCGAAATACATATTATATTGCAAATGTGGTTTGAACACATACCATTGGTCTGTCGCATGCTTGACAGGCACATGGAGTCGGATCGGATGCACTTGTGTTGATTGTCGTTGAGGACGCATCGCCGGAAGAATGTTTTGCACCCGTTACATGATGCCACCTGCAAAGTACAGTACGGTTGACAGAGATGAAAAGATGATGATGATATCACCCACATTATAGTGATATCCCGTTGCCGGCGAAGCACAGATTGCGCATGGTAGATCGAAAACCCTCCTTTCTCGTAATTGGGACACGGTTGACTGAAAACATAAAACAACTTCAAGAGTTAGGTCAACTTGACTTAGTGAATGTTTGTTTGTGCTTGCTTGATTTCGCAATTCCTTGACTGACTCATTCGGGTTTTGTGCCTCGGAGAAACCCTTACTCCCTACTCTACCAAAAAGTTTATTTAGCACGGCACGGACATCACAGATAGTCAGTCAAAGTCCAGCGAGACATTATTTATTCAGTGACGTTTCAACCAGGCGCAAAATTATGTCCGACTGTTTCTCCAAATACATCTGACTCATTCGTCGTGCAGTGATCACTTGCTTTCTGCCTACCGGGAGAAATTGATATGATGTGTTTATCAGTAACGTTTTGATATCATCACTGAAAAGGACAGCAGGTCGAGAGGAAAAGAACAGGTACGCTCCCTAGATCACGCACGCATGTTGCAACCCAGGAATTTTCGATGGAATTTTGATGAGTCTTGATATTTGAAAGCAATGCAAAAAAGGTAGTGGGTTACGTGCTGAACTGTACGATGGAGCCTAAGAGACTATGCATTTGTCTAGCTTGTAGTCCCCATTGAACAATTTCCGACGGAAACTGTAGACACAATGTGATCGGAGGAAGGTTGAGGTTGGTTCCCTCCGATCAAAAAGTGGCTAAAGTCGGTGTCTTCCGGTGAATTCCATGGCACTTAAAACGGATGAAGTGACCGACTGGCGCACTTCACGCCCTTTGCCGCGAACTGACCAAAACACAATGTCTAGGGCATCCGTAATTCACTTAATTACTGGAACCATGGGTGGGCGCCCGTTCGTGTGGTTTTAGACGAGACAAGTTGCCTTTTTGATGTGCTTCGCCGCTTGTAATTAGTATGTTCCGTTCGCTTGCCGTTTAAGAAAACTGCTCAAAGCACAAAACACGCACTGTTCCTCTAGAGGAAGAGTTCGGGAGTCCCTTTGCTTATCATCTTTTACGACATCTTTAGTACATCTAGTCCCCAATGTCCGTTTCTTTGGCCAAAAAATCATTTCATATCAATTTATTATCAATCATGCTACACGGAAAAGGAGATTTATCTAACTACGAAAAATGCTCCATGTAACTGACTGAAACATCAGAAACGTAGTTTTGTAGCCCTACAAGGAAAAGCAGAAAGAGGAATGATAAGCATAGTTTATGACAGTATCTTGTGCACTGTGCCTCTCTCCCGGTTATAGACGAAACTGGAAGTGGTTTTGGAAATCTTCGCGATCATTGAGACTGAGCGGAACTAAATTTTGCAGTCCCCTGAGAAGAGTGATGTGGTTCATTAAACTGATGATGTTAGGTAAATAAGTTATCATCGGAGAACTGTCCACATCAAGCACAACCCAGAAGACACAAAAAGATAGAATTTAGTTTAAACTACGGTTTGTCAGAAGGAAGGAGGGGACCTTGTCCGAGTTCGAAGATGGTACGAGATACCATCGGAGTGTTTCGATGAACAATCAAGATAAGAAATTCCACGTGGCAAAATGACTTCAAACTATGAAAACGAACCTTGGGAGATGAACTCGATTTTGATAATGATGGTGACGGTGAGGGGTTGGGAGTCAGCAACGAGATCGACGAGGAATACAATTCGACGGGGAAATCGGGATATGTTGGAATGGTAATGAGATTGGGGTAGAAAGCCGCGTTCAGTAGCATACGGCCCGTAGAAATCAGGAAGAATATCCAGAGTGTGAAAGGATGAATCGTAGTGAAGCTACTGTAAGAATACAGTCAGTAAGTGAAGAAATGAGTGATACGGTAATTAGAAACGGAATTAGAATAGTGCAAGTGGTGAACAATCGAAATTCATCGACCACCGAGGGGCGAGAGGTTTTCTGGTGGGCGAGGACGAAGGCGGGGCGTGATGTTAAGATGCGAGATGCCAGTGGTTGGTTCACCAGCAGATTCGCCCGACATAAACTGTTGGTCAACGAACGGACCGCCCCTTGGACAGACAGTTGGAGACAGGGGCGCTGCGTTGTGTATAGTTTGATGAAGAAGGGCAAAGGGTGTTGGGACTGATGATCGGTGGTCCGCTCCGAGTATCAATGGGCACCTGGAACTACTCACAATCACCTTTGCGGCTGATAAAGCAGTGGTGATAAGACTCCAAGAGATCAAGAAAACACCATCCTTGTCTTGAATATGACCGTGCGGAGCGGGCCGGGATTGATCCGGAATTGCGATAACCTCTCCCTCAACCTCCTCATCGCGCACTCGCTCTCGCACCCAGGCAGTGCCTCCAAGGCCCTCACTGTCACGTCCATCCGACGACCGGGTCTTGTAACAACTATCGTGCTTTGTAGGCAGCACCGATACGGTAGCAGGCCTTCCTCATATCGCCCATTTTGATCATTCTTCTTGAACATTGGCGGAGCGGCACTATAAAGTGATGTCACTCTCTATATCTGTTCTGGAAATCAAAGCTTTCCGATTGTAATTGGGAACAAAAAGTTTCTTCTGTTGGCCAAACGCGTCCGTCTTTGTCCATTGAAACGGCGTACTTCCTGGAATATGATCTGCAACAAAATTGGGTGTAGCGGACTTGACTTTTGTAAAAAGTTTCATAAACACAGATCTCGCTAATCTAACTCCCTCATAGGTCATACGGAAGGGGTATGAATCAAATAGATCTGCACAACTTTTCTGCTTGATACTTGCCACGGCCTACGTGAAACACCTCTACCAGAAAGTCCCTCATTTGTTTACTATGGCTGACGCCCTAATTCATTGAAACATAACGTGCCAAAAGTTGATAAACATCTCTTTGGTAGAAGAACCCTATTCAGGACGTAGGAAATGCAAGATTCTCATCTCGAATTGGCACTGAAGTAGACACGGTCAGAACTATTGTGCTGCCGATGTATGAACGGATGGTGTGAAGGACCTTGTGCAGTTAGTCCGCACCCAGAAATGTGATATGAAGAGGCGTTACATCATTTGACTTGTCTTTATAAATCAGATCAACTCATTCTGACCTGTTCTCATGATTTATGTTTGAGATCAGGTGTTAGTTAACTGCGCTTCAGTAGTTCGATGACCAGTTCCTTCCCATTCATTTCTGACTCTATTCTTGAAATAAGGCGGCGTTTGGCGTGTTTTCCTCAATGAACTGACTGGTTCCATAGTCCTTTCACAGACTGAACTTTCGAAAATCTCAAGAATGTGAGATCAGAACTACCATTGCATAACATGCGTTGCAAATTTCCAGACAAATGACATAGTAACACTGTACTTTCCCCGTAATGATGACGTCTTTCCCAGTACGTGCTAATTCAGGGTTGACCCAGTTTTTTTGCGTAGCAGCGGTTTTTTGTGCTCTGTTTTTTGTTCTTTCTCTGCTCTAAAAATAGATGAACAAAAACAGAAAGATGCCTGATGTTCGTGCGTACTTTTTTGGGGCCAGGGATGAGGGACGATGAGGACGAGGTGGAATTGGTTCAGTCGGAAGGATAACATCTTGGTCGGTTCGGTTTATGCAAAAACAAAACATGTTGACAATTTTTACACTGGGAGTTCGGTAGAGTGTGCACTGAGTTCCTGATCACACTTGTGTTGCGTTGAAGGTATAAACATAGGTTTGTTGAAGGTCTCTGTCCGTAGCTATGATCACGCCTTCTGCAGACCAAAGAAACATTCGGATAATTGGTCAGATAGATGAACAACTCAATTGAGTGCTCTTTAGAACTTCAGTTTACATCTAGTTCAACCTGAAACATTTGGAAAACATTGCACTTAAACTCTTGATCTTCCGCCAAGACACCCGATACGATCTGAGAAGAATAGCATCATCGTAAAGGACACGTAGGCACAGATCGTTCTTATCTCGAATGTTCGGAAAACAATAAGACATCAGTTATTGTGATAATCAAAACACAAAGTTATGATCCTAGTTCAAAATTACTTGATCCAAGAGAACAAAAAAGGTGTCTGGGGAATAATGGATACGAAAAATGTGTTAAGAGAATGCGACGGGAATTCTATCCGGAAGCGAAACACGACACGATTCGTGCGATCAGATTGGAGGAACGGAACCGTAGCATTTCCAGGTTTCACGGTTTGCCTCAACGTAGATAAATCAAGTGGCTACAACTTTGAAATGAACAAAACCAGTCAGAGTACCAATCGGCGGCCGGAATCTCGCAGCAAAATTTACATATAAGAGGGCCATCAAAGGCAGCGATCACACACCACTCCCATTTCCCACACTCATTTACATACTTTTGTCCAGCTTCCGGACCGGATCCAGACTGTCGGCTGCTCAGCGGGACGCTGTTCCCTTATCCGCTATAAAAGCACCGCTACGGTTTCATATTCAATTCCCTCTTCCCACTCCTGTATTCTTTTCTTCAAGTTTTTCAAGTTCTTCTTCCAAGATGGATTCTTCTGAAAAGCAGTTGTGCGCGGAGACTGAGCGAATCAGGAAAACAGCTTTCCTGTCTGTGCGTGATTCACTGGAGCTAATGTGCATTTTATAATTCCATATTCTAGGTAGCCGTGTCCACCTTCGTCGTTTTCTGTTCAGTGATCATGCTCCCCCTCATTTATAATTACGTCCAGACTCTCCAAACACACATGTTGGATGAGATAGACTTCTGTCGCGTACGTAAAGCACTCAGCTGACGTTTCTAGAAAGATCACTAGTTCAGACTAAGTCCCGAGACTTATGGGTGGAAGTTGTTTCCGTTGATAGCGCCCTGAGTCGGGGCAAAAGGACGATACGATCTGCAGACCGTGCGAAAAGAGAATGGAGTTTCGGCCAATTCTTCGATCGAAATCAGAGGGGTGCGTGATGTTACACGCGATGCATATGTCCTAATCTCACATCTTTTTCAGCTACCGGATCCGGTTCAGGGGGCGCGGGAGGATACGGCACCTATCCACCTGCACCAACTGTTGCGCCAAGCTACGGAGATTACAAGGTGGCAGCTGTTGAGGAATTCCAACCACCAGCATGTCAGTTGAACTGTTGAACACTTCTGGCTTATTGTTATGTTTGTAGGCTGCACTTGCCAGCAAGGACCAGTAGGCCCAGCTGGACCACCAGGTGATGACGGCATTGATGGAATCGACGGAAAGTCTGGAGTAGATGGTCCACCAGGAAGAGACGGTGCTTTGTTGCCACCACTTGGTCAAGCCCCGGAACCTTGTGTCATTTGCCCTCCAGGTGCTTCTGGTCCACCTGGATTCCCAGGAATGAAAGGACCAACTGGTCCACGTGGAAGTCCGGGTCTTCAAGGACAAGATGGAAAGAAAGGAGAGCAAGGAATGCCAGGGCCACAGGGTCCAACTGGAAGACCAGGCAGACCAGGTCCCAAAGGTCCAAAAGGAGAGGATGGCAGAGTTATTATGGTAAATATAGCCTGATGACGGGCGCATCTGTATATATTTCTTTGACGTGCTTGGTTGTTGTTGTTTTCTGTTTACCTTTTTTCTTTCAGGTAGCAGGCCCTGCGGGACCTGCTGGGCCACCGGGTCCAACTGGTATACCTGGGAAACGAGGAGCTCGTGGAATTGATGGATTGCCGGGACCACAAGGAGCACCAGGTCAACAAGGAGATGCGGGGCTTCCAGGTCCAGATGGAAAAGAGGGACTTCGTGGAGAACGAGGAGCTCCGGGACCGCAAGGACTCAAAGGATCTTGTGAACATTGCCCTCTTCCGAGACTCCCACCAGGATACTAAAACTGTTCTTGAAACTTGTATGTATATCATGATGATTCCTTGCCTTGCCGTCTTATCATTAAATTATTATGTCTTTTGATACTTTTCTAACCTATTCCAATAAAACAGTGTGAACTCCAAAGAGTGTCCTGATGTTTCTGAAATATTTCAATGAAAAGTTGTCGGTCGCCAATGTTGTTGAGGGTATCGGCCATAAAAACTGTTGTCAAAGTATTCTTATCTATATGTGGAACTGTGTTATCAAGTTCATTCTACATGTTTCTTTCACTGGTTATTGCTGTTTTTGGTGGTTAGGTTCTCTGTTTTCTGTTTTTAGCAGCATTCATTGTTTTCTGCAACCTTGCATGTTCTCTTTTCTACACTCGTTTTAGTGGATTCTCTAATTTGTTCCCCAAATATGTTTCAGAGAACCATGAATGTTCTTATAATTGGAAGCGGTGGGCGAGAAGACGCGCTGGCTTGGAAAATCAAACAGTCTCCAAATGCGAAACACGTCATCGTAGCACCGGGAAACGGATCAACAGGCATCATCGGTACACCGAAAAAGATCCTATCTGTCGTTTTTCCTCCAATTCAGTTCAATAGTTCAGATTTGAATGCCAACGACGTCGAGGCCGTTGTGAAGCTTTGTGAGAAGGAAGACGTGCATTGTGTGGTGATTGGCCCTGAAGAACCGTTGTCGAAGGGATTAGCCGACGATTTGAAAGCAGCTATTCCGAATTTGATGGTTTTTGGTCCGACGAAAGACGGCGCACAACTCGAGGTACGGTAGCTATGAAACTACACGTGTGACGCACCCGTTCAGACATCGAAAACCTTTTCAAAGCTATTTATGAAAGAATATGGCCTCCCCACGGCGGATTTCGTGACTGTGGACAATGTCAAGAACCTCGGAAGCGTCTTCGAGGGGTTTCCGGCTATTCAATTAGGTGATCAGAAATCTTTTTTGTAGAGTTCCGTGGAACAATTCGGTCGTGAAGGCTGATGGTCTGGCGGCTGGAAAGGGAGTAATCATTCCAAACAGCAAAGAAGAAACTGAAGAGGCGGCCATGAAAATGCTGGAGGTCTCGGAAAGTTTAAAATGCATTTTTTGTATGGACTAATTTCTAGGGAGAGTTCGGAGATGCGGGGCTGAACGTTATCATTGAAGAACGTCTGGATGGATATGAAATTTCAGTTAGTGAAGTTTCAGAATACGATTTTCTTATCGGTTCATATAGGCACTCGCGTTTGTCGATGGTATCTCGTTTCGCCGAATGCCTCTCGGGAGAGATCATAAGCGACTTCTCGACTCCGACCGAGGACCAAACACAGGTGGAAATATGCACGCAGAATCTTGATAAGCTTTCAGTTTAGGAGGAATGGGAGTTGTCGCACCCATCTCGGTTCCTGCAGATGTTGATAAACAGATTGATGAAGTTTTCGAAAAGACACTGAAAGGAATGGCTGCCCGAGGTATAAAATACTGCGGTGTTCTGTATGCCGGTCTCATGATTGTCCAGGAGAAAGTTTATGTATTGGAGTACAATTGCAGATTTGGTGATCCAGAAACTCAAGTAAACACATTCAAATGACAAAAACTAGATTACAGTTCAGGTTCTCATGCGTCTTTTGGATAGTGACCTCCTTGAAATCATCACCTCATGTGTTCACGGAGAACTGTCGAAGTGTAACATCAAGTGGTCACAAAACTCAGTTTGTGGAGTTGTGCTTGCATCAGTCAAATACCCAAAAGCCAATGACAAGGGTTCGGTTATAACAAGTAATTTTTGTTGACTGGGAGTAGAACAGAGAACAGAACAGTTTTCGTTCAGAATTACCACCACCCGACTCTACAACTGTTGTTTTCCATGCAGGAACAAAATATATAAAACTCAATCGTATTTATCAGCAGTGTTTTTGAAATCAGTATTTTTGTTTTCAGTTGTTACGAATGGAGGCAGGATTCTTTGTGTGACCTCAATGGCAGAAACAATGAGCGAAGCAAGAAAGCATGCAAATGCAGTTGCAAAACAGATACATTACTATGGAAAACAGTACAGAACGGATATTGGAGAGTTTCGGTACGCTTTTTTAGAGTTTTATAGAGTAAAGTGCGTTCAGAGAGCCAGTTTCGTTATCACTATCTTATGGAGAAAGTGGTGTGAACATTGACGAAGGTAACCAATTTGTCGAGGACATCAAATCACTGGTCAAAAAGACTCTTCTCCCCGGAACTTCAGGAATCGGAGGTTTTGGGGCAATTCTGGATCTGAAAGCTGCTGGCTTTTCCAATGATTCTCAACTTGTCATTGGGATAGATGGTGTCGGAACCAAAATCGAGGTTGCCACAGCTTGTCAGAACTTTTCTGGTGTTGGCTACGATGTAGTGGCAATGTGTGTCAATGATGTTATCTGTCACTGTGCAAAACCAATTGCCTTCTTGGATTACTTTGTTTGTGGAAAATTAGAGAGGAAAATGGCGACAGAAGTTTTGGCGTCGATATCCAATGCATGTGTTGAAGCGGGATGCTCTTTGATTGGTGGGAACAGACATGCCTGAAATCTGTTGACTGACTGTTTAGGAGGTGAAACCGCTGAAATGCCGGGAGTCTACCACCAGCATCAATGGGATTTAGCTGGTTGTGCAATTGCAGCAAGAGAAGCATCTTGGCCTTCCCTACCGTTGTCTTCTACCATAACTGAAGGTGATATTATTATTGGTTTGCCATCTTCCGGTCTACACTCCAATGGATTTTCACTGGCTCGGAAAATCTTGGCAGTGAATGGCGTGAAATACTCCGATCCGCTCCCCTGGGATCACACCTCAACATTTGGCAATGAGCTGTTGAAAGGTACAAAACTCTATGTCAAGACTGTTCTCTCACTGCTTACTGCTGGACTCGTCAAAGGATGTGCTCATATTACTGGAGGTGGTTTGACAGAAAACGCCACAAGAGTTCTCGACAAGAAATCTAAAGTTTCTTTGAGGGTAATGATGAAAAAAGTGTTTTATTAAATACAGTTTATGTTCAGATCGACTGCTCCAAGTGGAAAGCTCCAGAGATTTTCAACTGGATGGCAGCTGCAGGACCCGTTGAAACAAAAGAGATGATTAGAACTTTCAACTGGTTTGCAGAAGATTCGTTATCTCTCAATCTCTGAGCTTTCAGCGGTATTGGAATGGTTCTAATTGTTGGCAAAAGCAAAGTTAAGCAAGTCCGACAAAGCCTCACTGAGTGCAACGAAAAGTTTTATGAAATCGGTTTTGTTGAGAAACGATTTGAAAGAGATGGTCCGATCAATTTCATTTATGAGCAAAAGCTTTTTAATCGAGATTTGTATCGTACTGAGAGAAGACGTGTGAAAGTGGCGATTCTGATTTCTGGAACAGGGACTAACATGAAAAAGTTGATTGAGAGGTCTCGGACCCCGGATAGTAATTGCGAGGTAGAAAACAATGACAATCTTGAGAGTTTGATAAGTTTCCAGGTTGTACTCGTTGCCTCGAACAAAGAAACTGCTGGTGGTTTGAAAATAGCAGCAGCATTCGGTATTGCAACAAAAGTTGTTCCACATACCGCTGACAGAGTCACCGGCGACAAAGAACTGGCAGAGGTTCTTCATAGTTTCGGAGCAGAGCTTGTATGCCTTGGAGGCTACATGAGAATCTTGAGCCCCTATTTCATTTCACAATTTCCATCCAGAATCATCAATATCCATCCTTCTCTTCTACCATCGTTCAAAGGTTAATCTAACATCATGAAAATATTTTCCCACGCACTTGTTTTCAGGCGCGCATGCTCTACAAGACGCGTTGGATTTCGGAGCAAAAGTAGTCGGCTGTACTGCACATTTCGTTGACGTAGGTAGTGTGGCAAACATCTCGGTCTAATGTATACACTTCAGGAATTGGTCGATCATGGAGATATTATCGCTCAGCGACCGGTGATGGTAGATGACACCGACACCATCGAAACACTGCGTCAGAAGATACAAATCCAGGAACACGACATGTTTCCGAATGCAATGATTCAAGTTGCCGCTAGAATTTTAGAACCGTAGATCTAGTCCAGATCCGCGACCAAACTTGCGAAGGTGTGTATTGCATTCTGAGTGAATACGATGCTTGCAGGGGTCAAAATAATAAAACTTGTCAGTTTGAAGAACTATTTATTGCTGTTCTGGGAAAAAGTAGGAGAGGTTGATATCATTTGAAAATATTCGTAAAAATTAGATACTAAATCAGATTGTGAAGTAGTTTTTGAATACTCGAAACATAAACTAGGTGAAATGGAATTGCCAAGGGAGCCGCAGTTTGAAAACCAAAGGGAGAAAGTGACGTTGAGCTGGTTTTGAAGTACGGCAACATTCAATCAAGCTGGAAAACAACATGTTCCTTTCATCACACTCCCATTACTCTCACCTCTTCCTCAATTTCGCTCCCCGGAACAAGACTTGGATCCACGCAACTTGGGCCAAATAGAAGAAACAGCCCGATTGGGTCCGTCATATCCACTGTACCCTCCGGAGACAGAAACAATTGCAGGCAGCGGTACATTGCTGCAAATCTCACTTCATTCCGAGTGTATCTCGACAAGATTCCTTGGTAAGGGAAGTCCAAGTAGTCCGGGATAACTTCTGGGAACATGTTGAATGGCTCGTCAGAGGCAACTGGAGCTCTGGGTAGTGATGGTAGATCCACTGGAGACCATGAAGTGCTCTGAAAGATTGAAAGTCCATCTCCAGTGTAGCAGGATTCTGGTGCATATGTTGGAAGAACAGCAATACGGCAGGTTCTCGAGAAAATGCGATCACTGCCATAGGGAATTGGGCAGATCCAGTCGACACGAAACGATTTTTGTGGTGGTCTGATGACAGGCATCCTACGGCGTGGTGGTGGAGGCGTATCAGCGTATTGTTTCCTAATAGGATACGGGGATCCCCAACGGACACGGAAACTAGCTCGCGGTCCCAGCCATCCAGCCCAAGCGTGCCAATCTGGAGTACGGTAGGATGGAGGCACATTCTCAATGCCTTCGTTTCCGTTTGGGAAGTCGTAGTAACGCAAATCCGGGAAGGTTCCAGGTGGAGTTGGTCGAGTAATCCGTGGAATGGTGTAGGGACCAAGTGGATCATTGGTAGATGCTCGTGGTGCATGTCCACCTCCAAACGGATCAACCCATTGTCTATAAACTTGAATTGGAGGAGCTACTGGTTGGATCCGACGTGGTCTTGGCATTTCTTCGTCAATAAAGACTTCAGAGTCCGGTGTTTCTACACGTTGAGGTAGTTCAATGACATTGTTGGAGGTAGAAGGGTTTTGGTTCGCTTCTTCATGGTTGGTTTCACTCTCAACTGAAAATTATCAGTCATTCTGAAAATATCACGCATTGACTAAACGTACCACTGAAAGTGCGAAGAAGTTCACTGACGTCGCTTCCCTCTCCTTGATGCTCTTCAACATTGTTCTGGTTAACCATAGCTGTAAAAAACAAATGCTGAATGGCTAAGGAATAGAATAAAATCGTAAAGTGAGAAAAAATCTTTGGAATAAGAAATTTTAGAGGATGTTAGAATACAAAAATTGTATTTGATGCATCGTGACTACTATTCCTACAGAAAAAAAGTGACTGCACATCCAGAGCACTGGAAACCAACAAGATTTAAAAAACCATAAATTTCAGTGTCAAAAAAGCACTTTCGTCGCTTAGCAATGCGTCGTACAGCACATAAAACAAAAAAGAAGTGTTATCCACTTTCCAGCAATTCCCACGCAGTCAAGTTTTACATGTAGTTGTGGGGGTTGTATTGTGGGAATGGAATAGAATACATGTGCATATCGCAAGACGTCATCTTGGGATTTTTTCCTACTATTTTTAATGAAACCGTCGGGATATCGTTGTATAGTGTACAATGCTAAAATGGGAATGGAATGGCGTGCATGTTAGCTATGTATTTATACCGGTCGTAAAACTCAATCCAAAACCAAAACATAACTTTTCTAAAATTGAAGAAGTGGTTTTTTACTGCAATAGTCATGAAACGTTTTATTACCCGGATTAGGTGGAATTCTGAGTTCTAAGAAAGACAAAGCATTCAGGTTACATCATTGGAGCTACAATTCAGGGTTAAGGGATATGAGACAGGGAAGATTGATGCAACGGGGGAAAGAAGGGAAATGAAAATCCACGTCGGGAGGAAATGGGAAAAAAAATCATTCATTTTATTGGATAGACAAACAACGTCATTCTGGAAGAACAGGGAAGAGGCAAACGTTAGAAAACGGTGGAACCAGCTACAAATGGAAGAAAACTCCGGCAAGAAATCAAGAAGCATGAAGAATTCTTAGAGATGTTACCCATCAACAATAATGTAGTGGAACACTGGCTTTCGAAGTGAAGAGAGCCGGTTGAAAACTGAAAAAAAACGCAAAATCTGGTGAAAAAAGTTTCACAGCATAGAGAAAAAGCTGTCGGAAAAAAGAGGATCACGAAATAGACTCGGAAAATCTGAATTTATCATTATGGCACTCCACGATGTGATGAAACTTGGTCTTGACAGATGGGAAAACTCGAGTGTGAAAGGAAGAAAAAGAGCAAAACGTTTATTAACAAAAACAATGAAACAATGACACGTATGTAATAGCATAGAACTCGTAACTTCATAGACTAGGTGGTAACATTCTATTTTGGGTGAGGGTTTCGAAAGGTCGATCAGTGTTTTGTGGAATTCCTGGCGTTCAGTTCTTCCAGCCTTGCCAAGTTCTGTTCAGCAACACTGTTCCTTGAATCCATCATCAAAGCAATCCGATACTGACTCTGAGCTTCTTCCAGACGATTCATTCGTTGATACAACACTCCTAAAAATTACAAGTTAGTTCATTCATTTTCACTTCATACCAGCTTACCTAGATTCGCATGATACAATGAAGAAGATGGATTCAAGTCTATCGCTGTGATAATATGTTTCTCAGCTTTCGAGAAGTTTCTCTGCTTTGCATAACAAGATCCTATCTGCATGTGAACCCTTGACTCATTGGGAACACTCAGCAAAGCTTGTTCTGCAAGTTCTATGACATCAGCACAGTTCTCCAGATGATCAAGAACTACGAAAAGGTTGGTCCAGGACTGAGCATGAAATACGTCGACTCTGAAAAAGGAGGAATTGATGGGATATGGTTTTTTTGTTTCATACGTTGTTGCATTTCTCCAAGCAGACATTGCCAAAAGTTCCCGGTTCGTTTTCTGATACAACACACCGAGATTGAATAAACAATGAGCTGACTTTGGGCGCAGAAGCAGGGAATTCTTCAGTGACTTTTCAGCTTCTTCGTACTTCGCCAAGTTCATTTGAGAGATGCCGAGATTCATCCAAGCAACAGCAAAACTAGGTTTCAACGTTACAGCCCGAGCTAACAAGCTCTCTGCTGTTTTACTATCTCCAGTCTTTTCCAATAAGTTTCCCAGGTTATTCAGTGCTTGTTCGTAAGTAGGATTCAATCTGAAAAGCAATGACATTTTGAACTGTGTCCGATTTCGATGTTTGATTACTTAATCGCATTCCAATAGTTCTTCTCGGCGTCTTTTGTCAATCCACTGTCGCCCATCACCTTTCCAAGGTTATAATGGATCTTCGCGTTCATCGGACACACCCGCAACCCAGTGCTGTATAAGGACAGTTCGTCTTTCCATTCCGCACCGCGCTACAGAATACGATTTTCCGAATCTAATCCGTTAATGTTCTTTACCTTGTATGTTTTAGAAATTGACAACAGAAGTAGTGTGATTGCTATCAAATCTGCGTTTTTGCAGTGCTCTGCCATCTTTTTCAGAGCTATTGCGCATAGAAGACAGAATCCAACTGATGGTAGGTAGAGGATACGTTCTGCCACGGAAAATCCAACTGTGAAGAAGATATTTGACGATGGAAGGAATGCAAGTGCCCCAAAGAGAACAGAGAACGTGGTAAACCTGAAAAGAGTCCGCTAGTCCCCGTGAGCTCTCAACTCTAATCCGAACCTGCATTCGTTCCGAAATCTGACTCCCATAATAACCCCTATGCAAATGAGAACAGGTGATAAAATGCGCGGGTCGGAGAGAGACGAGATTGGCGAGATGCAACCCATCGAGTAGTCGAAGCACAGATTAGCCGGCCAAATTAGGAGGTACATGTGGTGAAGCCAGATGTACGAATAGTTGACAGCCTGAAATGGTGGGATGTGGGATGTCACTCGCTAATTACGAAAGGCAATGAGTAAATAAGTGAATGAACTTACGCGATAGAATCTGGAGTCGAGGAAAGCTGTAGGATTGTCTAGTTTTGTAAACTTGGCGGTCTCAAAACCGTTTATAAACAACCGAAAGATGCCAATGGATATGAAAGTCAACATCTGGGTGCAAAGTGATCTGATGTTAGTGGTTCCAGAAAGCAGAGAAATGCACATTGCAATTGGCTAAAGAATGTTCCGTTTTGTTTCAAAGTATGCTATTCCGAAACTTACAATTGTCATTATTCCTTGTTCTTTGGAGAATGTGGACAACACTACCAAAACCATAAACATGGCGTCTACAGTTTCACGTTTTGTGTACCGGATCAGCGCTGATAATGCAAAAATAGTCATCAACAGTTCAGCACGTCCTGTCACATTTGCAACTGCTTCCGTGTGCACTGGATGTACCGCGAAAAGAGCTGCTGATGGGAGAGCCACATTGAAGGTTTCAAACAACGTTTCTAATCTTTTGGCCAATTTGTAGAACAGAAAAGTCGCAGTTGCATGGAGGAGAATGTTGATAACATGATATCCATATGTTGAAGTTCCATGTAGCTTGTAGTTGAGCCTAAAAATCAACATCCTTTGATTTCAAACAACCATAAGATTTCCCTCCCAAATTTCCCATCTCCCAAATACATATTCATTTCGCATTTGCATGTTGCATGTCTCATTTTCCCATTCGGACAAACATTTATGAGTTAATGTTGCCATGGGAAGAAGATGTTAAGCAATTTAGTGGATGAGTAAGTAATTCCAAGGGACCACTTTCCTGTCGGCAGATGGCCCCCACCCCGCATGAACATATTAAGAAAGAGCGCAGAGATTAGCGATGCGCAGACTTGTCCGATGGCCCTAAGCGCTCGTTTTCAGCTCATAATCTGGCAGCTTGAGTACGGGATGAGTCCCTTGAGACGACGAGGAGGAGGTATATGAGTGTGGAACACAGATGAGCTCATATTTCATGTAGTATGTCTTATTTGCATAATTCTCGACTCAACAGCTACGATTTTTGGGTGTGGAATCCTTGAAACAGAAGATCAGACTTCAAGGAGGACCAGAAAACTGGAGAAAGTTGAAGTTGATGAATGACATCGGAAATCCAAGGTGTCTTGCATGTCCGTCTAATAGTCATTTGAGTAAAACCAACTAATCGCTGTCAGATCGCATCTCGCGTCAAATCTAATGTGCAATATAGCACTTTATGAACGTACGTCCATCAATCTTCCCGCATTTCCTGCTCAACATGCGGTAAATTTATAGTAAGTGAACATGAAGAGCTGCATGAGAGATGGTCATAAATTTTGGCACACCTGACAAACATCTGCCCTTCTTTGACATGCTTGCTTCGCGCATCGTCATTTTTCATTTCGTGTCGTACAAGTGTCATGGATGTGTTTGGATAGGTTCCACTAGAGGCTGTTGGAATGAAATTTCTAATTTTGCCAGTAAAATTTAGCACCCTCATCTCTTCTTGTCAACATTTCTATTTCTCGGATGTGCACACACATCTTGGCGGCTGGTTTTAATATCACGCGAAAGAATGGTGTTTGCGGGAAGCGGCACTTCTTCCCCCCTCAATCCCCATTGAAGCAATATGCGTAATTGGTATCGTAATCCAAATGCACATCCAACATCCTTTATCCCTCTCCTTCAAGACGACGGACCAAAATGTTTATTGGGTTTTGGGTAGTGTTCGTCATGACGACAAAAAGGTTTGCATGTTCATGTAACTCTTTTGCTAAGCATGGGCTGAGGAAAAGCAATTGCTTCTTGTTTTTCTCACTCTCTTCCCTTTTCCGGGGGAAAAACGGGAGAAACAGGCAAATTGGCTCTTCTTTCCTTTTTGAAAACTCTCCTTTCACGGAGTACACGAAGACTAGAAAATCTTTGCATGTTCGTTTTATGACCGACGTCTGACTCGTGGTCCATTTGATGGAAGAGCGGAAGAATGAAACAAAAGAGCGCCGCCAGGACAGTTAATCCAAGTGAAACACGAAACATACGAGTCCTTCGCAATGTTGTACGTACTAAAAGCACGCCTCATTGATCTTCGTCGGGGTCGTACCTAACTTTTCGCTAATGTTTTGGAATGAAATGAAAGTAGTCAAAGGCTTGAAGGGTCCAGAGGTTTGGAGTCCATAGTCCCCTATGACCTCTTCATCCAAAATACCCATCTTTCACCAATCGCAAGTCTGGCGGGCAGATGAAATGTCACGATTAGATTGAGAAGCGGTTGAAAAATTGCGAGAGCGTCCGGTGTGAAGCATCAATCCGCGGACACTCTCTCAATCCCATCTGCACACTTCTTTAGATGTGTTCACGAGCCATTAGCGCAGGAAACGATATCCGCCAACACCCCACGATCATATTTCATCCGTCCCATAGCTCTCGTCCCGATTTGGTTACGTAATGCTTCACATGTGTCTTCTTCCTGACAGCAGAAAGACCAGACCATACCCAAAAACAGGAAACCAAGATGAGTGATGGAAGGAGAGAGGGAAACATGAGAGGATTGGGAAGTGGGAGCATAACCTCCTTCAGATAATAAATATTTGATGGCACATAAATGCGACGTAACAAGAAAATAGGAAAGGAACCCCCAACTAGTGCATGCGCATCTCCCTAATAATCCCCATTGAAGAACAAAAGAGAGTGGCAGGTGTATCAGTACAAAAAGATCGTATTGCGCAACGGACAACTGTCAGTCTGCTTGCTTCACACCTACTCTGTCATTATATTCAAAATCCATTTCGTTTTCACTCACCAAAATGTGAAGGTTGTCACCGGTCGGTAGCTCTTGTGACTGTGTGGAGAACTGATCGGGCGGCCCCAGAAATCACGGTAGAAGATCTGAAATGAAACTCTCTACTTAAGCTCGAACTTGGTGGTTACCTGAGAAAAATAATCCTTGCCGTTGACGATCGGATTGTTGACGATGGATTCAGCGTCATCAAACACAAATTCTCCAGATAATGATGAATAGTAAGGGAGGACTGATAAACTGATGATAATCAGGAGATTTCGTAGCTCCAGAATTCCAGAGTCCTTTGTAACCTTCTCAAAGGTCGGATCTGCTTTACTTCGATGCTTGTGGTGCTTCTTCATTGTTGAAGTTTGGAAGTTTTACCGCATGCTCACTAAATAGAAAAATCGAATTTGTTAGGAAATATGAATAAGAAGGAAAGAAGGAAAAAAGTTCTGCAACACGAACAAGTGGACAGAAGAGCGGAAGAGCACTTTGTTCTAACAATAAAGTGGAAGAAGAAGAAGCGGGAGGAGCAAGAAAGGTTTCGAGATTCGAGAGCGAGAAGATGACCAGAAGGAGGCAAATGGGCGGGGCCCAGAGGTGGCGGGGTTCGGACGCAACAAGAAAAAGGGTGGGTTGACCAGCAAGCGGTTATGTATATGTTCATGAATATTCAGGAATAATCTCAGCACGTCCCCTCTTGTCTTTTCTCCCAAAACCGAATCGTGTAATTTATGCATTGCAAAAATGGGTACCGTCAAAAGGCAATGGGCGACATTGGAGTGACACTTGAGATCCGAGACTAAGAATGTTTAGGCACGAGATGAGCAGCGAAGGGTTTTGGTGATAGGAACGAATAGTTGGATAGTGAAAAACAAATCTAATGGTAGTGAACAGTGAATCCACGTGATAATTACTTGTTGTGAGATTAGAATTGGAATTAGAATGGGCGGGTGGAGAGAGGCTGCCGGGTGCTGAGTACAAGTGCAATCCGCGAGAGCACATCCCTCTTTGTAATCCGTGACCTTGTTGATGAAGTGGTTATGAATAGACCCGAGACTTCCTCTTCCTTTCAGAACAACAAAATTCAATCAGCGCAGCAACACAACACTCAGCAAAAGTAAAAGTGTGAAAAGTTGCCTGAAGGACAGAACTGGACAGGGTCAGGCAATGAAGCCAGGAAAAATTGATGAGGATCAAAAGTGACAGATGATTTGAGGAGTCGAGCAGACCCGCACACATGCTTCCGGTGTCGACGTACTACAAGCAGTGCAATTCGGAAGTGGTGAAACTACTCGGCATCCGGGCGTGCTCCCCCTCCCGCTACCAAACAACGACAATCTCAATAAAATTGCTCATTTGATTGTCGGACTCATGATGTTGTTTCCTGCTTGACCCGTCAATCCTCAATTGTTGCTCTTTTCCAGAAGCGGTTTTCTATTTTCTGGTCCAGTGGGATGGGTAATGAAATTCCTTGATGTCTGTGGGAGTGTGCTCTTCAGATATTGGATTCTGAATTTGGAGCAGATGAATCATCCCTGGTCGGCTGTGAGACGTCTAATCTAAATGAAAATTTAAAATTTGGACGCTAAAGTTTCCGAGACTCTTGAAACCCTTATGTGCAAAGAGCCGGACACAAATTGTACTTTTTCCACTTTCCCAAAAAGTTTTTCCGGGAATTGACAAACTTTGGGAGCAAAAGTTAAACAAATTGTTGAGGGCAGACAGAAGAACCTCATAAAGTGAAGGGACCACCCGGTTCTTGTCTTCTCGAATGCCCAGGAGACAAAAGAGTGGACAAATTGGACAAGCAATCGACGGAGACTTAATGTAGTTAGCATAAGGCTGTGGGAAGAGCGAGTGAGCATCTTCGGGATTGACAACGAATAAACAATCCGCGGACAGCGTTCGGTTCCAAGTTCTACTTTTGACCTTTTGCAGGACCAAAGAAAACGCCAGCCAGAAAAAAAAGAACGCCATGTTGTTGGTGGAAGAACACGGATAATCGTGTGTAGTGGGCCGTGCGAGACCTTGAGGCAAAACGGTCGGTCACGAATTGTGCCAACTAACCGTTTCCATTGTCCCGGCGCGCGAAGGAACCATTCATTCCTTCAATGACAAGTGGAAGGAAGGAAGATTTATTGGATGGGATGTGTAAGGTAAGGTCGGTTGAAAAACTGTCGTCAATTTGAGATATACCGGATGTTAAACGGATGAGTGATGGGAATATAAAATAAAACAAACATAGCCAAATTGTACAGAAGTTTTTTTGTGATCTGCCAGTACGATAGGGCTTGCGGGTAGAAATTCAAATGCTCTACGAGTAGAAGCATATGGAACCATTCAAATGAACATATTGAGCCCAGTAAGAAAGAATCGCGGCGGGGAAAATCAAAGAGTTGAAAAAGACGAGCGTGTCACATCGGATTATAAAGATAAATGTGACATCGAAGGAACCGACTACGCACACCCACAATGTGTTCACAGACTGCCAAGAAACTAGATTTCAGCTCTGATGCACAATGTGTGGGAATGAGGAAAGAAGACGTGTGAACATGCACAACATGCTGATACACAGCACTTGTAAACAAGTGTGTGGTGGCAGACGGTTACCCATCCACTCTCTTTCGTTCTATTATTCACGCACATCTTCATCATAAGTGTTCTTTTGGGACCATTCTGTATCCAACGTCTGCCAATTCCCTTGTTGCTCTTTTTTGTTTGATCCCCCAACCTCCTTGTTCCTTCCACCGGTGATTCGGAATGTCGGAAAAGGAAATCAAGGCAAAGCGACCCGCATGCGGTTATAAATAAACACAATGAGCGATGATGTGTTTGTGTGTTCATCTGCACCGTAACCGTCCGTCCAGACGCCCTCTGCACATCCCTGTCCGTTCTGCCTACGTTCATTCATTACTGACAAATGATGAAATTCTCTGCACATTTATCCTAGACATTGTGAGTAAGTGGTGGTTTTTTTCATTTTCTTCAAATTGATGTTGTTCGAAATATGCAGTTTTTTTTCAAAAAAAAAGCAGTTGTTCTCTAAGAAAAAAACCACAAGAGAACAATTGCTTTCTTTTGGAGGACCGACAGTTCGGTTTAAAAAAAAACATTCATAGCATAACGGTTTTTTTTCCAGAATTGCAAGTATGTCATACAATCATCACAATCAAAACCAAGGGTATGTCCCTTCGTACACTTCCCAGAACACTGGAGCAGCATACATGGCTAGAAGAGGATGGGATGGAACTGGAAATGGAAGGGGTAGTGAGACAAACACGCAGATCTCCTTTTCGTCGAAGAGCAGGTAATGTTCCTGCTGAAATTACAGTCAAACGTGTCTGAAAATATGCGTTCCAGCTCAAAAAGGATCTACATTACACTGTTCATCATGGTTGTTCTTCTTCTCCTCGCAGCTATTGTAATCATCATACTTTTTGCTACTGGGGGTATTGGAGTTTGATAAAATTGATGGTTCTAACTGTTTTGATTGCAGTGTTCTCTGGAGCAGACCCATTGCAAAATCCAACAAGTTCTCCACTAATCAACCCAACATTCCGACCTCCCATCAATAATAACCCAACTATGGGACCTCCGATTTTTTCACAGGTGTTTTTTTCGTATTTTTTGCATTGACATACAATCATTTTACTGCAGAATCAAACCTACTCCGGTTCCTTCACAATTTTACGGCAAGCTAGTGAAATATATGACATGAAAAACACAAACACCTACTACTCGGCAATGAACCTCATCCAAAACGCGGTAACTGTTTCATGGAACGAATCAATAGAACATTTGTACTTTTCCAGTTAGACAACGTGTTTGTAACATCTAGTTTGCAACCCTATGCTGCACACGCTACATTGACAGATTTGCAAAACAGGTGAGCAAACTGTTCGTCCTCGGAACAAAAAGTTGTATTGTTTAGGGGCAATGACTTGGCAGTGTTGTTCAGGGTAAACATGCTGGGTGGCGGAAGTGTGGACCAGAACACTGTTGCTGGTGTTATACGGTTAGTCACGTCTAAATAGCTGAAAAGTGTTTTCTTTTAGAAGCAACCTAATCCAACTGCAAGGCCAATTAGGAGGCAATGCGCAAGTCGATCCGAACACCATATTTGTATTTAGGTTATTCACATGACTTTTTCTTCTTCTTTTTTGTAGCACCGTCACTTCAAAATCGGGTTCCTTCATCTTGTTCATTTTATAAAATCAAATAACAAATACTTCATTTCCACACAAAATTCAAAGATTACACGAGCTGACTGCTCTCAAAAATTATATAATTCCCGTTTTATTTGGTGATCTGAAAAATTTAGTATTTCATTTTCCTTTATGCCTTGTTTTCTGAATTACATAGTAATATGTTCCAGCCATCGGACTTCCTAGCTGTTTTCCGGTTTCTGTTCCCAAAAACTCAGTAAACGACGTGTAGTTAGCGTGGAAATCATTCCAAACTTGGGGGTTTCGTTTCGTTATTCGGAATTTGGTTTTGAAAACAAGGACAATATATAATCGACGGACTGCAATTCTAAATGAGAGAAGAGTTTTGTGTTCACTCACTCTGTCGACTGGAGGTTTGATCAGATTGAATAGTCAACACACGATTCATGTTTCTGAAAAACACTCCTTCATCCCAGACAGGAACGGAAAGGTCTATTTCTCTTGAGAGTGAGGATGGTCGGTTATAGTAAAGGTTCATGGATTCTGGGTTTCCATGAGGATCTGAAGGCAGCAATTAAAGAATGGAAAGAAAATGGTTACTCACTAAACAGTACTAGAACATGGAAGAAGAAATTTGGCATAGGCTCGTGGAACAAGTAAACCTGAAACAATCTAGTTTTAACGCGTCTACTTCGGAGTTGAATAAACTTTTTTGAGATACACAGGTTCTCTGAACCTATACGGTAGCATTGCAAAATGGTCTCCTGTCCTGATTTCTGGTGTGTTCGCTTTAGTTTTGGTTGGAATGTACTCGTTGAGAACAACCTGAAACATTATTTTGATTCTCAAGTTTTAGAGAACTGTTCACATAGTCAATTCCACCACTCGGAGCTTGAGGAATGATAGATGGTGATAGTGAAGTAACATAGAATATTGGCATAGAGAGGTTGGATGACATCTTGTTTATACCAACTTTGGTTTCATAGAAAACTGAAAACCTGACTTTTTCCCAGAGTTTCTAAACAAAGTTACCGTTTTCAAAAGAATCCAAAGTTGTGGTTTTACAGCAGAGATGCATGTTATAAGTTGTAAGCATCTGATGATTGACTGCCTGCTCACAAGTGTAATCATCAGGACATGCTTTATCTTCGGTTGGGTCACAAAGAAGTACAGAAGGTAGATCGTAAGACGATGCACCGTACGGACAAACTAAAAAAAAGAGGAACTGGTTAGCACATGTTCAAGGAAACTGACTAGGTTTGACTTGCTCTGGAACTCCTGGAGGGTTGCTCAAGTCTTGAGGAACATCAGCACAACATCTGTGGTCATTGGTGAGTTTTGAGAAAACACACATTGGGTTTCTTCCAGTGCACTCGATTGGGTCATTTGGAGTACACTTCACACCTATCAAATGAATTTGAATGTCAGTAAACTTTAGAAAACTAACCATCATGGATAACATCGTTGCACATGGAGTATTGAGCAAGAACGTTTTGGTCATGGGTTTGCCAGGGAAACGGGCATACTGTACAACAACTTTATTACTAAAAAAAAATATAACTCACTTTCTTCAAAGTCGCTTCCTCCTTCTTCTTCCTCTTCTTCTTCTTCACTTTTCACTTTTTCAACTTTATGCTTACAAAAAACCACGAAAACAATAAACCATAGAAAAATGAAAAGAGATCGTCGCATATTTAGACAAAATCACTTGATATGGTGCACCGGGAGGCGAGCCGAACCGTGTGGCGATGTTTGTGTTTTGGCTGATAATCGGATGACCAACACCTCGACATGATTGCGGGCCGAACCCTTCTTAGAATCAACACCTTTTTGCGCGGTCACGAATCGAATTCACTAATGCTCTGATCAAACCGATTTTTGGAACTTTTCTGATTTGAGTGGCGGAGGACGAGCGGTGAGAACAACAACAGTTGATCAAACTTCACACTATGCTCTGGGTTTTGATTTTTACGGTTCCTATATTTCTACATTCATGTAGAGCACAACCGTCTATACCGCCACCAGAACGACCTGGTAAGAACAACTTTGTCTACGTTTCTAATAGTCTCACTTTCAGAATGTAACGAAGGTTGGCAGTCCCCTGACTTGACATACGTACCATCAATCAATCAGTGTGCTGATTACACCTCAGGTAGGTCGTAGACTCATCCATGTTAGCCAGTGAATTGCTTTTTAGGTGTCGGTGTCACATGTCACCCTAACAACCCATTCACTTGCACTGGAAGAAACCCATTCTGTGCAACAGCCGGGGACCGTCAATTCAAATGTTGTAGTGATATGATTCAAGATTCTGCTGAGATTTCAAAGTTGAATACTACTGAAATCAAACCGAGTAAGTTTCCTGAACTGTTTGATTCCTCATAACCCCAAGTTCTTCAGTCTGCCCCTCCGGAGCAATTCCGTATAAAATGCCTCATGTTTTGTTATGTGATCCGACCATCGTTAACATCTGCCCATACGACTATAAGGTTTTTTTGATGACTGATGATGAAAAACATATCTATAATGTTTTAGTGCGTAGAAGCAGCCAATGGACATCAACTCCCAGCGAACGGACGGTCTCTTTGCTGCAAAACTAGCACACTCTACTCCTTTGCTTCTGTTTTTGGAGAAGCCAAGATAAGCCCTCGCATCGTTCCAAATCCCCCAATTTCAGCAATAGAATATGTATGTCGTTGTCTGTCCGAGCAGACAGCACAACATGTCATGTCTTCCAGGTCACTTTGAACGTTCACACTTCCGCCAAAGAGCACTCTCCGGAAATTAGAATCGGCGATCACTTTGTGCTGACACCCTACAAACTTTTCGAGCCAGCATATTTGAAAAAAGTCAAACTCTTCTCGGACTTTGGTCACGGTTCATTTGTGCATGTTATCCTATTCGGTAATCGCATTTCGAACATTTTTTGCTTGTTCCACACGGTCGGAATGCAGATAGGGGACGGAGAAGCAGTCAAGCGGAAGTAACCATGTTTGATGGTGACAATGATTTTTTGCATCTTCTTCGCAGTTCCGCTATTTCCGCGTAGGCGTAGTTGTAGAAAACTGAAAACTGAAAACAATAACATAACAACTCTGAAACGTCATTTTCAGATCCCATGTCTACCACTGAAACAATGCAGTTGTACTATGATCGACCGACTTCTAATGGAAAAACAATTCATTTAGACGAGCCAATTCCGGATGGAGGTCAGCTCTCTATCATCTTCTTCTTTTTCTCTATAATTGCTATAAATGTGACGAGAAGAGGAAGGACTAGCCAATCTAATTATGTGCGCTTTTTCAGGATTCATATCCAAGAAAATTTTCAACGCAGCGCCGATTACAAACATTGAAAACCCGTCACGTCCGGGTCCAATAAAAGAATGTGAGAGTTTTTGAATGAGCAAGTAATTCGAAAACGGATCATTTCAGATAGAAAACTATGGATTGTGTTGGTTTTCAAGACAGTAAACCCATTGGGAAGAGTTTACATCTTGTCCAGTAAAGACTTGCACAGCAAGTACAGATCAGTGACAGATTTCCTTAAATCGGACACAGGAAACATGTTGGGAACTCCAGTGGCTGGAACCTACTTCTATGTAAGTTAACTTGCAGAAAGTTCAGAAACTAGAAAGTTTCAGCTCACTACCGACTGATTGAATACCGTAAACCCACACCCCAAGAAGATTTATGCAGAGTTCTACGTGTTTTTTTTAAAATTTCAAATGAAAAGCTTCATTTTCAAATCTTGTTGAAAGAATAAACAATTTTCGAAAAAAGCATGTAAGCAAGAAATCACTATGATCATTCGCAGACATATCCGATAATTGTGTGTCAGGAAACAGAAGGAGGAACTTTTGATGAATTAATGATGAGCGGTCGACAAGGAATTGCCATGCTCCAAGCTTAGCAAGATCTTGAGATTTGAGATCTGTTTTTTTTCTATTTGCGTGGAGGGATCTTGACAACACACATCTGTAGCAACATTTGGTTCACGTTCATCATTGTGTTCGTCACTCCAAAGACATTATCCCTGGATGTTGTTTTTTGGACAGCTTCAGTCCAGATGGTGGTGATATTTCACAAAGAATGAGTTTTTGCTCACATTCCCCCAATCCCCATATTTCTGCTTTCTTGTCGTCATCCATCCCTCCCACCACGAAATTTGTTGTCGGAAACCGGAAGAATATGTTCCAAAAATGAGTGTCTCCTCACTATTTGGTCGGCTGACAGGCGTGAAAACGGCTCGGGGAAAGTTTCGTGCTGGGGTTTGATATGTGTCCGTCGGTTTCCTTCCCTTCTTTCCGTTTCGAGTACACATGTTGCGACGGACGCGGCACTGATGAAAAAGCTAGTGTCACACGAAGTATGCTCATGTGCGTATATGTGTGGATGTGTGTCCAGAAGGAATAAAAAGTTTTTTCTTCGAAAAAGAGAAACAAGAGTTTGTGTGCTCGAGAGATGCAAGTCTTCGAACGGCAGCCAGAGAGACTCACACCCAAAAATATGAAACATAACATTCGCACCAACAAAGCGCGAATATCAATGAATCTCGGGGGAACGATGGCTGCCTGCCGGCGCGTGTTGCTCTTCTGTCATAGGGATATGGGTCCGTCCTTGGCGAGACCGTTGACTACACTCTGCGGTCGGTCCCGGGGCCCGGCCTGCCCTGGCTATGTGTGAAACGCACTGGAGACGGGGCGAAACGCGCCGCCCCGCCCGGACGGACGGCGATGGCGCATCGCCAAATGTGTCATTTTAGTTGTCTTCACGAACCAGAGGGCCCCCACGACGGACGGGCGGCCACGCCCACCTCAACCAGAATATCCTTCGCTTGCCTCCACCCACCCTCGCGGACGCGCGGATGCGCTGAACAAAAAGAAGAAGGAGCAGAACGAAGAAGTAGGCATCAAACGAAGTGAAGCGGCCGCCGCTACCACCTCATCCACCTTCCTAGCCAGGAAGGTTGCCGTTTTCATGAAGAAGACGGTCAAGATACTTCTTATTCTGGCCACAGTATTCCTAAAAGTGCATTGTCAAGATGATGAGGCTGTTGATGTTCTGAGCAATGCGAATCTCGATGACTCGAGCAATTCCTCAGACACAAACAAGAATTCTGCAGGTCAGTCAGTTAGTTTAGTTGTTTTCTAGTTCCTTCTTCTGTTTCTTCTTTGTTCCACGTACTGACGTGTCTGTCCCAGTGCCTAACAGGAAAATCTGAACTTTAAGTAAAAGAACTTCCGCGTTTCTCCTAGACTCGCCGGAAATTTTCAATTTTTACTCACATAGATCCATCCCATGATGTTTTCGTTTCAAGAAAAAAAGTAGAAATATAAAATATTACTTTTTTCGTCCATCCTCTCCCCAAATGTAAACTTCTTTTTATGCAAACTTTATTTGAAGAAATGCAAAATCTCGGTGGTCTCGGTCTTTTTCTCGCTTCCCGTCACAAGTCCTTCCTGGACGAGAGAAGACAAGACAAACTTTTTTCTGAATTCACAAATCAACAAATTCTCTCGTATCCACACTCGGCCAGTCTTTCTTTCCTTCTTTCCGCATCGCATCGCTTCTCAAGTCAGCTGTTGACCAGATCCAATCCGAAGATGGAAAGATGGAAATATTGAAAATGAAAAAAAAAAGTCAGACGCACAATTATGGGACGGCAAAACCTGGCAAATTGCCGTCAAAATTACCTTTGTTTTACATAATGACTCAACCAGGAAATGGGAATGAATGGCAAAAAACTTTTGTACTAAAAACTACTGTGCATTGTTGTGCCTCTGCTCTGCCTCAGACACGTTTGGTTCCGGCTCTTAAAAATAGAAATCGCGGACAAAAGAGTAGTTGTTCCGTTGCATCTCAACCTATTCAAAAAACGTGCAACTTGTTCTTTCGCGTTTCTTTCGATCGGATGTGATGTGAAAATACAACATTGCGTCAGAAGACATGTGTTCTGTTGTATGTTTTGATTCAAGACTATCACGATGTGATCTTGAAACTGAAGAAGCAACTCTTTGGGATAAGTGGAGTAGAGTGTGAGACTCAGACTGCCCTCGACTCCTCAGCTCTTTCTCACCATAATTTTGCTGTTTTTTATAGACAGCTCTGTTTCTGTCTTCTTTCCCTCCGGGGCAAAAGAGCAAGACTGGCTGCGAATTCCGTTTAGTTTAACTGAAAAGGGAAATTTCATAAGAAAATCTTCTGCTTCCGGGGTTTGGAATAATATGATTACTATGAAAGCTCATACAATTGCTCTGCACGGCTCGGCTCACTCACTCCTTCACAGCTTACAGCAAAGCCAACACAGCAAAATTCCTTCCTCTTCCTTCCGTCGTCCCTCTTTTTCTCATTTTCACTTATAGTAGTGAAATTGAAGAATGAACAGGAGAAAAAAGTGGAGAGGATGGGGAAGGGGTGAGAAAGAAGAGCGGTCTGAATTTAAATTGAAGCTTGCACTAACGACAGACAGGCATGGGAAAGAGAGAATACCGAATAGGCTTCATTAGAAAGTCAGATAAATGATGAGGGGAACAAAAAGTGGTGGAGGGCAAGTAATTGGAAACGGAAACTAAACAGAAGATGGCAAATAAAAATGAGAAGTTGCAGAGCAAGGCGATACCATGGGAGAAGACGAGGACCGGCTGGTCATAGATCTCTTTCGCGAGTACAACTTCTTGATTAGGCCGGTCAGGAATGTGAGCAGTCCACCGGTGGTGGTGGACTTTGGAGTCGCCATGATCTTGTTGATCAACGTAGATGAGAAGAATCAGATCCTGCAGACCAATGTGTGGTTGACGATGAAGTGGAATGACTTCCAGTTGGCATGGAACCCTGCGGAATATGGTACAACGTGACTGTTACAACTTCCTGGACTTCTGTGTTTTCAGGAAACATCTCTAACCTCCACGTTCCTTCTGACAGAGTCTGGCTCCCTGACATCGTGTTATTCAATAAGTGAGTCATTTATCCCCGTTCCAGACTACTCCAGACAAGACACCTCTGAAATGTGTCTCCTTTCAACTTTGCTCTTCCTTATCTGCCTACGCATGACAGGCAGCAATGTGAAAGGCGAATTTCATTTCCAAATTTCCAAATCCACTTTGTCTGAATGTGCGTAGTAATCCGAAATCTCACCCAAATCTTGTCCCACCCCAAATCAAATCGCCTTTCTCTTGTTTCCGCAGTTTTGAGCCGACAAGTGATGATGAGTCGGAATCAGCGTGACCGCACCGCAGACACCTCCCTGTTTCCATATTACATTATGAGAAACAGGGGAGTTGAATGGAAAACGCTGCCAATGACCAAAACAGGGCTTTGGAATGTAACATCATCTAAGAATCATAGTTCCAGTTGTTAATTTTATATGGTAGTCACTAAATCCTGCTAGTTTTCAAACGGATTCTCAAAAAAGATGAGAAGACAAAGTTGTGACGCAATTAAGGGTGGTGAATTGATGTTACACCACACACGCGACTTCTTTGTTGAATGGTCCTTTTGGGATGGCGGGATGAGTTGCAGTTGCACTACACTCTCTGCTAACTAAACTTTATGGAGAGAGATAGACGGATAAGTTGTACTTTTTGTCTCATCTGCTGCGCTCAGAATTACAAAGTATTATTGTTGGCATTCTCGTCTCTCTTTCATCTTTTGAAGATCTTCTGGAGATCTTCGCATTGAGATGTGATGTTCATAAGAAGAATAAAGTATGGGAGGGGAAGCCAAAAGAGACTCATAAAACGACAGACTAGAGAAGTCATTTTTCTATTTCTTTCTCAAGGTTCTCACCCGTGAAAAATAACTTGTTTTGGTTTGCGGTTTACTTCACCCAATAGATACTTCGGGGAACCTCTCAGTGATGAAAAATGACCTGAAGTCGGGTTTGTGGAGAGTTTTGAAATGCAGATGCTTTTTCCAACCAATCTTTCCAAAATTATACACCCAGCAATATGCAAACGTGGAATGAGATTATTGCTAGACTGGGTATAATTAGATAGGCGACGAGAAGCATCCTTGATACATTTGCCTGACAAGACCTTGAAATATTGCACTTCTAGAAGTGAGTGTTTGCTGAAGAGCAGGAAAGGGGAAAGGAGAGAAGATATCCTGCAAAATTTCAACTTTGAAACTCAGCTTGCACTAAAACACACTTGAACGAACCCAACTCGATTAGCATACAAATGATCATCCAGACTATCACGACCACTTTGCAGCGCCGATGGCAACTACGAAGTCTCATTCAAGTCAAATGTGTTCGTGGACCATCATGGAGATGTGACCTGGGTTCCTCCTGCAATGTTCAAGAGCAGTTGTCGAATTGACGTAGAATGGTGCGTAAGAAATGAGAAAGCGTCATTAATATAAATAACACAATTAACATTCCACCTACACGAAAGGTCACATAGTGCACGTGCATCTTTCAGGTTCCCTTTCGACGAACAATGCTGCACTTTGGTGTTTGGCTCTTGGACGTATAATTCTGAGGAGGTTCGGTTGCACTGGTACAATAACATTCAGGCCGTGCAGTTGCATGATTATTCTTACTCGGGAATTTGGGATGTCATTGGTGAGAAGGAAAGAAAAAAGAGGGACCTGATGAACTTTTTACAGATGTTCCTGGTCAATTGGTTCATAAGCCAGACACAAAGGAGAATAAGATGGTGTTCAATGTAGTGATACGGAGAAAAACACTGTTCTACACTGTCATCCTCATCATTCCCACTGTCCTAATGGCGTTCCTATCCGTCATGGCCTTCTATCTTCCCGTGGACTCTGGAGAGAAAGTCTCACTGACCATCTCCCTCCTTCTCGCTCTTGTTGTGTTCTTGCTCCTAGTCTCCAAAGTATGACTTTGAGGGAATTCGTGCAGAACTCTGAAGTACCCAATTTCAGATTCTTCCACCCACTTCAAACATCCCACTAATGGGTAAATACCTTCTTCTTGCATTTGTTTTGAACATCGTCGCAGTTGTGGTATAAGCAGAATTGAAATCAGGGAATCAAAAACCGAATCTTTCAGATGACCGTCATCATTGTGAACGTCTACTTCCGGAGTGCTCTCTCCCACAAAATGCCAACATGGGTCCGAAAAGTGTTTCTCGAGTTTCTACCTCATTTACTAGTTATGAAAAGGCCCGAGAGAATTCCAATATTCAATGGGTACTTTGTAGAAGAATACTGCGCCTCGGAGATTTTTGATGCCAGTGAGTTCCCTGGTTCTTTGAATGTGAACAAGGAGTTTATTAAGGTTTGGTCATGCCGTCTATGACAGCAACAATGCTGCCGTTCTTGCAAGTGACATCTCAAATTAACGCCGAGAGTTCCACAAGTTCCGGAAGGTCTTCTGAACATCATGAAAACTGTTCCAAGTGGAAAAAGAGATTGTCAATTAGAATGTCTAGGAGGAGAGCGCCACGGGTAAGAGATACGGAAAAAGAGAGACAATACAAGAAACGTTTTAGGCTCGACTAGACGAAGATGGCGAAGACATCATCGACGACTCCAACGGGAATCATGTCGGTTCCGTTCATGACAAGATCAGCAAGGAGATGAAGACAACGGTAGAAGCAATTGCATACATCGCAGAACACATGAAGAGAGAAATGAGCTTGAAAAAAGTGAGAATGAAATTCGAAACTTGTACTAAACAGCCATTTTCTTAGATGCGAGATGATTGGAAGTATGTGGCAATGGTCCTCGATAGGTTAATTCTGTTGATTTTCTTTGGTGTAACGCTAGGAGGAACGCTAGGAATCATATGCTCAGGTATATTTCTATCACAACTTACCACTGAAATGTCCATATCGTTCCCGTTTACAGCACCTCATGTATTCGACTTCATTGATCAAGAGTCAGTGATCAAAAGACTAAACGCTAGGTATCTACCGTCGGATATGTATGCTTGAGCTCATCATTAGGCAATACTTCTTTGATCATTTTCATTTTCGAACAATTTTTGATTTGGGTAGAAGTTTTCATTGTTTCTGGTTATGTTTTACTGGTTTCATGATCGAATTTCATTTCATTTCTCACCACTTGCTCTTTCCTCTTTGTCAATAAACTTTCCTAGTTTTACTGCTCAAGTGCAAATTGAAAATCAAAAGAGAAACGGAAAAGTCTGAGACCTTCTTGACTCACTTGAATCACATCTTCTGTCAATGACACCTGAAAGAGGATGTGTTTACTCATAAGCGGTTCCATATACGACGACGGATCTCCTCTTCAGTCTGTTTTGTTCCCAGGGTGGTGCTTCAATTTAGTCAGTTAGCGCCGAGGCCAGTATCCTAATGAAATGTAAACACTATTGTTGCGCTGGTTCCAACTCATATCATTTATTCATTTAGCAAAGAAAATGCGCTTTATTCTTGTTTTATTCATTCTCGGATCATGCTTATTATTTCCAGGTAACGTCATTTGAACTAGTCTTTTTTTCTTTTTCATAAAACACGTTAAGAATTTTCTAAATGCATGTTTTCTAGAACTGGACGCATATCCAAACTCTGCGGAAGAACGCCTCTTATCCTATATCTTTGATGGATACAACTCGCTCATTCGGCCTGTTCTGAATGCATCCTCCCCACCCATTGAAGTCAGTTATCCGGAATAACTGGTCTTTTAGTCTTTCTTTTAGGTCTTTTTCAGTCTTGCCTTCGTTCTGCTCATCAATGTGGATGAGAAAAACCAAATTATGCAGACGAATGTTTGGCCGACAATGAAGTGGAACGACTATCAAATGCAATGGGACCCGACGGAATTTGATGGGATTAAGACTATCAGGGTACCTCCGGATAAAGTTTGGCTACCGGATATTGTCTTGTTTAACAAGTGGAACTGACTAACAAGCAATTCAATATCATTTTCTTACAGTGCCGATGGCAACTACCTGGTTTCCTTCTACTCTAATGTAGTCGTAGAGCACACGGGAGACATGCTATGGGTGCCTCCTGCAGTTTACAAAAGCAGCTGTTTGATTGATGTTGAGTTTTTTCCTTTTGATGGTGAGTCTCCGGGAAACTTGAAAAACTGCTGCTTTATCTGTTGTTACATCAACATCAATTCTCCTTTTTTAGAGCAAGTTTGTTCGCTCACGTTTGGTTCTTGGACTTTTCGCAAGGACGAGTTGCAGTTGTCTTATCTCTCCGGCAAACGTCATGTGAGTTTGAGTTTTGGAAGGGAAAGGGAACGGAAAATAGATTTGGCCGGAGGAGGGACTTTTGATTTTTGTTTTCTATTTCTGCAGGTTGAATTGAACGACTACTTGCCTTCTGGAGTGTGGGATCTCATGGATGCTCCGGGGTTGTTGATTGACGAAAGATCTAAGATTTCATACCAAATTAGAATACGAAGGTTTCAAAAAACTGCACAATTTCTAGGTTAACGAAAACGAATTTATTTCAGAAAAGCGTTATTCTACACAGTTATCCTTATCATGCCAACAGTTTTGATGGCTTTTCTGTCCATGATGGTATTTTATTTACCAGCAGAGTCGAGTGAGAAGATTACTCTAGCTATCAGTATCCTTCTTGCGTTGGTGGTTTTTTTACTTGTTGTTTCAAAAGTGAGCAATGGAAAAAAGACAGTACCCAAAATGCATGTGTTACAGATTCTACCACCAACAAGTTCCACAATCCCACTAATGGCAAAGTACCTTCTAATGACTTTCATTATGAATATGATCACCATCATGGTATCTCTGGCATAATTACTGATTTACGTCTTTGTTTTTAGGTTAGTGTTATAATTATCAATGTCTACTTCCGTGGTCCAGCTACACATATCATGCCAACATGGGTCAAATCTGTTTTTCTGAAGGTTTTCTCAGCTTTTTCTGGTCATTTTCAATTTCATTTCTAGTTTCTTCCAATGGTTTTTGTCATGCGTCGACCGGAGAGCACCGAAAAAGAGTTGGCTCGGATGAAACGTGAGAAACATGAGAGAAGAAGCATGCGGTCTGCACTGAAGACGTTCTTCAAGAGAAATGATGCCCGAGTGGTGAGTTCAATAGGATTTCGGAGAAAGGGATTTGTGAGAAAATGTTATGCGATAGTGTCTAGCTTGATTTGTGACGTAGATCACACTTTTCAAAGTTTCAGTTCCAACACCCGACAAAAACAGTGTTGAGAAAAACAGTGAGTTCTTGTTTCTCTCATTTTTCCCATCGAAAGATATCATGTTTAGGCATCGAACTCTGAAGAAAAACTATCTTCTGACGCAAAAAAGGCAATCGAAGCGATTGAGTATATCACGACACACCTAACACACGACAACGCCTTCAAGAGGGTCAGTTGTCTGTGACCGAAGAACAACGGGTGTCAGAAACGATTAGACTCCTATTGTCATTCACCGAACTCTTACTGCGTGTTTTGATGAGTGTTTTCTTTCAGCAACGTGAAGAATGGAAGTTTGTTTCCGTGGTGATTGATCGATTACTCTTGTACCTGTTTTTTGGAGGTATGATAAGACGGAAAGCTACAGAGTTGAACACTTGAACGCATTTTTTTCAGTTACCACTGGAGGAACTATGGGAATTCTGCTTTCAGCACCAAACGTTTTTGAACAAGTCAACCAAACATCGGTTATCGAGAGATTGAAGCAACAGGCTGCAGAAGACATGCTACACTCTTGAACTATGACATTTTATCTTTCCTTCTTTTAGATCGTTCTGATTTCTTCCCATTTGTGTCCAAAACAGTATTTTGTTCTATTGATCAGAACTGATCCTAATCTCTTCTTACCCGAAAACCTTGAAACAGGGAAAAACTTCCAAAAAAGCGGTCGACAAAGACCGAGATCGGTGAATGAAATGACGTATTCTCAAAAGAAGATTGATAATTCATACTGATACCGAGAATCTCCGTCTCTAGACGACCTGTTTTCTGTTATACCATCACAAACATGTACTTCCTTCGTTTTCATTCTGACCCTTACCTTTCTTCTCCTTCTCGAACTTTACAGGATATGTATATAAATGTTTTAATTTCCATTCAAAAGCAAATCGTTCGATTTTGTTTGTGGTTTTTGTGTTTTCCTATTTTCTACTTCCTTGTTTTCAGAATGACACCATGTTGGGTGTTTCTCATTGCTGTAACTGGAGTGGTGGAGGGGCAGGGGTGGAGGCCGTGGGATCGATTCAATCATTTTGGTAACTTCGGAAATTGGGGACGAGGAGATGATCGTGGACCGCCACCTGGTCCAGGGCCAAGAGATATCCCACCACCAATCCCACCGCCAGGTTTTAGAGGAGATCCGTTTGGAGGTTAGAGAAAATAACAAAATTGTGTTTGATAACGTTGATTTCAGTTCAAAATATTATCAAGATCACGGAAACAATCACCCCAGGAAAGTTTAGAGGAGATATTTTATCGGATTTCAAAGTATCGGAAGATTGTTTCCTTTTATCACCGTTTATTTTTAGGATTTTCACAACAAACACAAAAAACTTTCTCGGAGAGACTGGAAGAAGAATGTGAAACATTTCTGTCATAGATTCCCAGGACATCCCAACTGCAGAAAAGGAAAGGTTCCGGATCAGAAAGAACTCGAAGAGATGGTTGGACAATTCTCAAAAGGAGGCATTGGAAAGTTCTTGAGAAAAGTTCCTAGGTAACATGCGATTGAAAGACAGGTCTGGTTCCAAACAAATACTGTTTTTAGAATCAACATTGAAGATCCACTGGCACGTGTTGATCCAAAATACAAAAAATTCCTCGACAACGACGGTCATAGTTTTGGTCATTTGAATATAGAGCACGTGAACAAAATCAGAGTCTGTACACTGTTTTCAATCCTCTCGTATAACTCAATTTAGGACATTTGCAAACGACGAAAGTGCCGAGAGCAGCCGGAATCGGCAAAGAAAACACGAGAATTATTCACACAAAAGGTATGTCAAAACGGTTGACAGTTCGTAACAGGTTCTTGTAGCTCACTGATTTCGAAAACCAACTGACTGGAAAGGACAAATCAGACACTGTCCAACTCCGATTCGATAGAACGTTGCAAATCAAGGAAGCACTTCTAGAAAAGGGTAATCTCACAGCCGATGTTGCTCCAGTGGATAATGGAGTGTACGATTTGGACACCATGTTGACCGAAGAACAAGCCAATATTCTGTTGAATGAGCTCAACAAGGCAGACGTAGGAGCTGAAGAGATTCCTCTGCCGGATCTTGATAGTGATGATGAGAGTGATAGTGAGACGAGTTCCAATGATACAGTCACCGATGCTCCGGGAGCTAGATCTAGGAAGTAAGTCGAGAAGATATTTGTGAGTTAATAGTCGATTTGAAGATCTGCATTGTACTTCGAAGGAAATCTCATCAAGAAATGGGATCCCAGTTCTCCAATCCGATATGTTCTCGACGACTCTTTGGAAAATCTTGACAAGAATGATGTCCGCGCTGCCATTTATGAAATCGAAAAGAATACTTGCATTAGGTTCAAAGAACTTTCTTCCCCACCGACTGGATCTCATATTGTTTATTACAAAGTAGATAGTCCTACATTGTAAGCCAAATCAACTTTTTTTTTTAAAACAATGCCCCAATTTTAGCTGCGGACTCTCATATGTTGGTCGCGCTGACCCTGCAAACCCAGTCTACTTGAGCTTCGGTTGTCAAAATGTAAGACCCACTTTCTCTAAAACCCAAACTTCCCTTGGCACTAGCGCCGAAAGTTTTTCCGATTTGGCTGATTTTTGGCACAAACATGTACCCAGATAAGGTCTTTCAAAAAATGTTACCAAAAAGTTTGTACCATGTACCTACCGTACTAGGGATCAACGAAACAACTTTTTGGGTCGAAAATTTTAAAAAATTCAAAGTTCGAGATTTTGTTCTAAAACTTTGTACGTATGTTTTAGGGTACAAAAAGCATGTTTGAAAATATTTTGAGCTCATGAAACCATCTGGAAGTGTGATTTTTGATGGTAGCATTTTGGTTTTGTCTTCCTATCTCGAAAAAAAAGTATGGCTGTCTACGGTTTTTATTTTTTTGTTTTATTGGTCACGTCTTTGTGCACATTTTGATAGTAAAACCAGCTCCCATTTCAACGTCCATCTGGAGATACATAGCTTCAAAGGTGACCCACTTTTCAAAAAAAGTATCACACTAAAAAATAAAAATCTTCATTTTTTGTCAAATTCAATTTTTCAAACTGAAAACGTGTAGGGTATTCCTTGCTGATTATTTTTGTAGTTGATCACTTTTTGACTGCTCTTCTGGTTCTCGAGTTACAGCCGTTTTCCCGAGCCGTGTCCGAAGTTGGGGCGCGGCAGCCGGTCGGTCGGTGGGCGGCGGGGGCAAGGCGGCGCCCAAAAGTGGGGTGTGCAAGAATGATCATAACTTGGCGGGCAGGCAATGTTTTAACAAACGGTCAACTGCAAAGTTGTAGCTCTAGAAATGAGCTATTGATTCATGTTACTTGTTGTTTATTTTTTTTTGAATGCAACAAGTTACACGTTTAGAAACTTGTCAAAGTTCAGTTTACTGTGTACAGTTGCACGTTTGTTAAAATTATTTGAAACAAACATGATTGAAAAGCTCATTTCTAGAGCTACAACTTTGCAGTTGACCGTTTGTGTAAATATTGCCTGCCCGCCAAGTTATGATCATTCTTGCACACCCCACTTTTGGCTGCCGACTTGCCCCCGCCGCCCACCGACCGACCGGCTGCCGCGCCCAAACTTCGGACACGGCTCGGGAAAACGGCTGTAACCTAACAAGGGAAGGCTTTATAGACGCAAACTTGGAAAATTCTGAAAACATATCAGAAAAATCCTAAAAATCGTGAATATGAACCCTGAATTTTTATTTTTTCCGCTCGCCACTCCTGACCGAGATATGAAGCCAAAAGCTTCTGGACCAGTGCAAATTTTTTTGTGAAAAATCGGGAAAAATCGGAGAAAAATGTTTGGGACTCCTGAACAAGTTTTTTGTGACCTTCTTTGCTCACATTATAAGGTCTGATCAAAAAAAGAAAAATTTTATTTCCCGACTTTTTTTGAAAATTTTTTTGCCATCCAGGACATAGAAAATTTTCAAAAAAATTTTTTTTTACAAATTTTCAAAATTTGTTATGGATGATGTAGGCAGTGTTTGCACTTCACATTTTGCCAAAAAAACTTTTTTTGGACTCTGGCAAAATTTTGAGCATCCCAAAACAAAAAAAAAAAAGAAAACCAGTGGAGAGGAAT
>LR537897.1:0-171143 GCA_900883565.2 Caenorhabditis panamensis
TGGCTGTAAACCGCCAGTGTGCCCCTGCACTCTTAAACTATTCAGACTATTGGGGCACACTGGCTGTAAACCGCCAGTGTGCCCCTGCACTCTTGAAACTATTCAGACTATTGGGGCACACTGGCTGTAAACCGCCAGTGTGCCCTAATAGTCTGAATAGTTTCAAGAGTGCAGGGGCACTTTTTTATTCAAATCTATCAAAGTCCTCAAGACCCGCCTCTATTACCGTCAAAATCACTGTTCCTCTGCGGCATTTCCACCATTTCCTTCAACTGGAGAAAGGAGGTGAAAAACCGAGGATACGACGGCGATAAATGGTGCGATAAGCGCCAGGTACGTCCGCTTCAGGTTCCAGTGCCATCGGCGTCTCAGATCTCATCGTCGTCGGCCATTTTTCGTCGTTTGTTATCCTGTCCCGTACCGCATTGCCACCATAAACATAATCCTCTCCGCGAGCTGCTCCTCTCATCCGTTCAGTTCTAAGTCGCTTCAATTCGTATCCATCGTCGCTTCACTCGTTCTCTTTTATTACCAGTTTGCATGCGGATTTGTTCCACTCTTGGCCACCTTCTCAAACAACACCTGCTTTCTCTTCTTCTTCTTCTCTCCGTTCCTCTTCGAGTCCCAATCTACCGGTTCGCTTATTCCCGTGAACCCACCCAACCCACTCAGATCCCTTGCCTCTTTTCCTCACAAATGTTGATGACAGCCTTCAATCCGCAGCCGTTTCATTGGCTGCCAACACGAGGTGTGTGTGTTGTGGTTGGTCAAAGTGATGGAACTGTGAGATTGTGAATAGCCTTCTCAGAGGACTAGTGTTGCAAACGGAATATTATATTTCACACGGCAGATTTATGATCTTCTTCTTCTTCTTTTTCCTTTTCGGCGGCACTCTCTGACTTTTGAAAAAGATTCCCCCCTGGCACTTCAAGTTGTTTAGCAATTCCAATTCAATGTTTTCGCTTGGATGTCATGGACATAGTCACACCAAAGTGCTGCTTTCGTTTCGTTTGCAGACCATCTTTCGAATGTCGTCTATCTACAATCCTGCCTGTTTTCCTGTCATAATAATGTTAACAAAAGCGCATTTTCTTTCCACTTGACTGATAAACACTTCTCACTTCATCCTCCACATGCGTGAACTTGTAAATACATAAACTGGTTCATCCCCTTCTTTGCTTTATGTCGGCTATATAGTTCGTGGCTTTGATAAATCTGGATGTTACTGAAAATAAACTCTGTTACAGACTTCTTTTCAGTTCCTTTATAATACATATTTGTTCGGTCTTGAGCAACCTTCCAGGATATCCCTTTTTGATCATTAGATCAAGACAGTTTTCTTTTAGTGAGAATGCAAATAAGACAAGCCTTCTAAATACTTCTCATCCATCGAGACACTGAATGTTTGCTCAGAATCCGTTTCCTTCCCAACCAGTCTCTCCTCCTGATTGCCCGCAATCCCTCCTCGTTAGGTCACTTCGGGGACCACCGTTTCGCAACGTTGCCGAACCGGTCGAACCGTGTTTTTTGTCGCCCGTTTCGGCCAATCCACCTCACTCACTCGCATTTGAATCGGCCACTCTCCTCATCTGCTTTTTCTCTTTCTTCGCCCGCTTACTAGCCTAATGGCCGCCCGTAAAACATACGGTTTCCGGCTAAACTATGTACAAGCAATTACTCCCGAAATGCTTTCGCTTCGAAACTTCTACAAAAGGACAATGCGAGTCGTAAACTCGAAGAGTGCAACCTGCTACCGTAACCTACACTTTCTGTTGTATTCAACTGACCAAACCTCGCTGTTTTTGTTTCTTCTCGACGCCTTCCATCGTTTCGGTTCGCATTCCAGAGTCATCAATTCCAACCACTCATTACTCTTCTTACTGCTTTCGCTACGCAACCGGTATTCCCGTTTCTCACGAGAATAGCCCCCCAAAGAACATGAAAAAAGTGTGTGTTTCCGGCGGTTCGTGTGAAAAATGATGAAAAACGGTTATGGGGGAAAACATCGTGACCGACAGAATAGCACTCGTCTTGTTCTTCCGCTGTCCGACCCCTCCTTCCTGTCCACTTCCAGCAATACTTCACTTTCTCTCCTTCCCAAAACCGTTGCTTTCCTTTCTGCGACTGACTACCGAATCTTATTATAAACACTCGATTCCTTTTTCCCTTTCCTAATACTTTTCCTAATTCGTTGCGTAATCCGAGTTCAAGTTTTACCCCATAAACTGCGTACTTTCCGTCTCATTAGTCTGGGAGTGGCCATTTGTGGACGCCTACGTTTTTCTACGTTTCCCTTTTCTCGCTTATTCTTATTTCCCTCGTCATTCTCACTTCCCAGATAGACTGACAGTATGTCCGTCCGCCACGTCTTCCTTCTTCTCATGGCTATTTGCCCTGTTCTTTCGGGAGTGCTGCTCACTTTTCCACAAGCAAGATTCCCTCCCCTCGACTACCTTCCAGATGATCTTACTCTGCCGCCTTGTGGTGTCCCGAAACCAACGAAGCGTAAGTTGCTGATCCCATTTTGGTCCCGTAGGATTTCCTTTCAGCTTTTTACACCACGTTCCACATTGGAAGTACTTATGATGTCACTTGGATCACTCCATTCACCTCCAATGTTAGTTCATAGCAGTTTTTGTCTAAGGCCACAAGTTGTTCTTCTCTCAGAGTACCTACCGTATCCGATTAGTTGACTCTGATGGTCTGACAGTCGAACAGTTTCCCGGAATCGTGCAAGAGGGCAGCAACACGCAATCAGTCAAACTTAGATCTCCTTGTGAACAGTGCATGCTGCTCGTTGAGCAAGTTATGTCGAATGGAAAGGTTTTCCGATCTTGTGCAGATGTTAATGTTGTTAATGGCAATGGTTAGTCTCCGTTGCTCCAGTGGTCTCAAGTGGAATAGTCCCAATGTTGTTTCAGTGAAATCAGATGAACAATGCAGTCAACGTGGAAGTTTGATGAATACAACGTGTCAGTGTGAAAGTGGATTTACAGGAGATCAATGCCAACATTACGGTATGATTTTGGATACCGGAACAGTCAAACAAAATCTGTTTAGCTCACTGTGAAACCAGTGATGACTGTCTGAATGGTGGAGTTTGTGTTGATCAGTCGGATTCACTCATCAGGAAACGATGCTTCTGCGCATATGGATTCTTCGGTCAACGATGTGATCAAAGTGAGTGATTTTCAGCTCCGGAGACCTTTTCTTTATCAATTCGTCACAGAATTCAACTCTCAAAATGACCACTGCTTTGCCTACGATGAGCCAGTTGCTGCCGATCTTCCATTGTATGGAATGTTCAATCCCAGATGCTACCAGCGTCACGATCTCTCTGCCGATGATAGAATCTACTCTCGGCGGGTCGAAAACGAAGTGGAAGTCATCATGGACTTTTCCACCGAATCTTGGCTTTCAATTGGTTGGCGGCCGACGGAACTTAGCACTTCTTGTCGATTGTTCCCGATTCTTGAGGACACTAGAGGAAGGTCGAATGAGATGGATGAGGTGGCTCGTCGAGAGTTTGTTGCCAAACCAGTGATGCCGAAGAACAATGGATACAGTGAGTATTAGAATCTGAATGAGAGGGGAAATTTTGTTTCAGCGGAACTTGGATTGAAGTCTTCTCTGCACCCGATGGATTGTGTGGATGTCGTGATGGCTTCGGTTCGGAAGGGTCGCCTCTTCATCTCGGACTTTTACTCGCGAGACCGTTCCACTCCACTTGAAGACTACTGGTATGACGGGGAAATGAGTCTTTCGGCAGCTTACGGAACTCAAGTGGACGGACGATCCGTTGTCATGTTCAGAAGAGAACTTCGAGGTTGGTTAAAGGTGGATGGAAGTGATCGGGAAAGTTGGTTGCAAAATGTTAAGAATGGGCCCTAGACCCACCCTCCGTAATCCGTTTCATTTAAAAAATTTTCTCCGATTTTTAAGAGCTTCTCAAAGTGGCCCTATTTTGCTAGTTGAGCAGGTTACAGAAAAGTCTCTCATTGCGCCACACTCTCTCGCCACCGTTTCTCTGCGTCTTACTTGCACACACACTCTCTCGTACTTGCTCGATTGCGAAATCGCGTGTGAGAGAGTGTGTGTGCAAGTAAGACGCAGAGAAACGGTGGCGAGAGAGTGTGGCGCAATGAGAGACTTTTCTGTAACCTGCTCAACTAGCAAAATAGGGCCACTTTGAGAAGCTCTTAAAAATCGGAGAAAATTTTTTAAATGAAACGGATTACGGAGGGTGGGTCTAGGGCCCATTCTTAACATTTTGCAACCAACTTTCCCGATCACTTCCATCCACCTTTAATAGCTGAAAATCTGTGAACAAGAGAACGGAGTTTCAGAGTTTGAGCCAACAGATCATCCACTCGGTCCTAATGAAATCTTGGTTGTCTGGTCGAAAGGAGACAGTCAGATGGGAACAAGTTTCCACGGAACCAACAGAGGAGTCGAGAAGTTACGACTGGCAGAGACTGTCAACGTTACTTTTGAGCAACCTGCTCCATCGAATGAGCTCGCTTTCGGAGTCAAGAACGTCGTTCATGGTAAGTTTATCTTGAGCAGTCTTCCTTCATTCTCTTGTTTTCAGAGAGACTCGAGCCAATGACAGTGTCGACTCGAACCACGACAGACACTCCTCCAACCGAGACATCTACCCACTCCCGCATGTCCACCACTCCGCCGACGACGACTACCTCTGAAGAGAACTCATCCGCCTCGTTGAGACTTCTTGCCCTTATTCCCCTGATCTTCGCACTTTTCTAATTTTATCCTGTTCCCTCTAAATACTTACGAAAACCGGTATCCTCTTGAATTTGTATATAATAGATTCTGATCTAGCGCAAGTTTCTGAGTTTTTGAATCGATTCTGATATGAATGTTACGGATGTTTGTGTTGACTAGTTTACTAGTTTATTAAATTACAGCTATTGGAAAACAGAACAAAACAAGAAAACAACTGGATAATGTGTCCTTAAAAATGTTATTATTGTAAACTAAATCTATTGACACTAATTATGCTTCCACACGTTGGCATTTGAAGAAGCGAGTTTCTGTTTCCCGTGTTCGATCAGATCTGCTGCTCTTTCAGCCATCATGATCACCGGAGCATTCAAGTTTCCGCTGACAATTGACGGCATGGCACTGGCATCTACTACCTGAAAGACTGTTATTTAGAATGTCCATATCTCAATTCTCACCTTCAAGTTTTCCGTTCCGTAAACACCCATCGTTTCTGGATTCACCACGGCCATCTTATCAGTATCGGCTCCCATTTTACACGTGCATGACGGGTGATATGCAGAAGCGGCCTTCTCCTTCACAAACTGATCGATGTCTGCATCCGACTGACATTTCTCTCCTGGAGCCAACTCTTTTCCGCGGAACTTGTCGAACGCTTTCGAAGCAAACAACTCCCGAGACAGTCGGATGCATCTGCGGAACTCTCGCCAGTCGGCATCTTCATCCATGTAGTTCGGATTGATGATTGGGGCACGTCTCGGATCCTTTGCTTGCAGCATGATGTATCCCTTTGACTCTGATCTCATCGGTCCAACGTGTACTTGGTATCCGTGACACGTTCCGTTTGTTCTTCCGTCATCATGAACAGTTGAAGGCAGGAAATGAAACTGAATATCCGGGTGACTGACGGTATCATCAGATCTTGCGAAGCCGCCAGTTTCCAAATGAGACGAGGCACCGAGTCCCGTCCGTTTTGTGAACCATTCGAGTCCAATCTTGATCATGTTGTGAGGGAACTTCCACGAACTCTTGTTATACAGTGTCACCGGTTGCGTGCACTCTTGCTGTACGTAGATCTCCAAGTGGTCTTGCAGGTTCTGTCCAACTCCCGGAAGATCGGCGACAAGTGGAATCTCGTGAGAACGCAAGTGTGCAGCAGGTCCGACTCCACTCAACATCAGGATCTGCGGGGTGTTGATGGCTCCTCCGGACAGAATAACATCTCCTTGGCAGTAAATTTTCTCGCGACTGTACGAGTCGATACTGTCTGTTCCCACAAAGTTCAATTTGCGGATGAACTCGATTCCAATCGCCTTGTTCTTGTCGAAAAGAACACGAGTACAAGTGATTCCAGACGACGTGATGAGGTTCGGTCGGTTTAGAATTGGATGAAGGTATGCTTTCGAGGCACTCCAGCTGGAAATTACGAGTTTAGCGGACGGGAGAAATCCACTCATAACTAACCGTTCTCCGTTGTGAATCGTCATGTCCATCTTGGAAATGCCCTCTTGCTTCTCTCCATTCATATCACTCGTCTTTCCCAATGGATGATAATCTCCGACACTCAACCAAGCCTTGTGCAGCGGGTTTTCGGCTTCTCCTCTGTTCACAAACAATGGTCCACTGTTTCCTCTGTACGGATCCGTTTCTCCAGTGGAGTCTGAATACGTTTCGGCCTTTTTGAAATACGGTAGACAGTTTGCATAATTCCAGCCACTGGCGCCCTGTTTCTCCCATCTGTCGTAGTCGTAGGCGTGTCCACGCACGTAGCACATTGCATTCAGAGTCGAACTGCCTCCCCAGACACTGAAATTCACACTGTCTCAACATTTTTAAATCAAAACTCACCGCCCTCTCGGCCAATAGAACACCCGGTCTCCCATGTTCCTCTGAGCTGTCGTGTGATAGTGCCAGTTGTAAGTGTCGGAACACAAGTTGTACATCAATGCCGCTGGCATGTGTATCCGCCAGTCCCATTTGTGATCCACGGGTCCAGCCTCGATGAGAAGAACACGATTCGACGGATTCTCTGTCAATCTGTTGGCTGAAAATGAAAATGGGTTATTCAATTCAACACATTTCACGTGTTTCTGCCCTCACCAAGAACACATCCGGCACTGCCTGCTCCCACGATGATGTGTGTCGGTTTGTTCTGTTCGACATCGGCCGAGAAACTTCCTTCCCGCATCGATTCTTTCCAGTTGAACAGACGCTTCGAGGTGGAGTGGAGTGAGCGTCTCGCATGGTTTTGCAGCATCTTGGAAACAGTTGATCAGGAGGAATTTGGGATGAGAAACACAAAATATCAGCCGAGAACTTGTAAAAAGGATTTACGAGGGAGCAGGAAGAAAAAGTGAATAGATTTATAAAATCACAGCGAGAAACGAAAAGGATGCACGAAAGAAGGCAAGGACCCTTGAAAATAGATTAGAAGTTGATATCCTTGACGGGGATGGGCTATATATCTAAAGTTACTTACATAACGGTGTTTGTACACTAAACCGGTCGAAAAAGAAGACGGCGAGAGGGATAGAAACAGGAAAACAAAGAATCAGAATGTTAAACGGAATGAATAAGGTTCTAGTTATCAGTTCTAGGTAGACGTAGAGAAAACACAAATGTTGTTCCGTGTGGAGGATGCCGTCAGCGATTTGGTATCAATCACTTCTCCGTCGAGAACCACGTAAGATCCTTCGCTTAGAACGTCAAGGGTCATCGAGGAGACTTCGACGCGCTGAAAAGAATGAGGGGCTTAGGAAACTTTAGATAACTCACTTTCACGAATGGAAGATCCAGATGTGCTTGATGTTCAATAGCAAGTAGATACTTGGCAATGTCGATGCGCGTTCCGATGTCTTTCTTCAGAATGTACGAAAGATGGATTCGGTTGTCTTCCAGTTTGGCACTCGGAGCGAATGGTCCGTCGGCGGAGATGTGGGAGCAAGTGACAGCGTATACGTTGATGAACTCGTCTTCAATTGTAACTTCGTCTTCTGTCGACTTATCATTGTCATGCATTATCCATCCTTTCGCCGAAGTCGGAGCATCTTCAGCTTCAGAATCCAGTGACATATTCTCCGTCCGCTCGTTCAATTCGTCTATCCTCTGCTGCACAGTCTTCTCGTAGATGTTGAACACATTGTTTGTCGGTTTGTAGTTTCCAGCTTTGTACGGTCGATACGTCAGCTTTCCTTTGTACGTTCGGAGCACTGAGAACAGCGGTTTTCATATCATTTTTTAAAGAAAAACTCACAGAAACTTCTGATGAATCCACCCAATGTGAACCGATGTGCTCCCAACGTTCTCCTCCATTGCTCGCTTTCAATATCTAAAAAATCAAACGATCACCTAACTTTTAAGATAAAACTCACCAATATCGGCCATCAATCCCCATCCAATCGATAAGAACGATGCGTACGTCTGTTTATCAGTTTTCACCGAGTAAAGAGCCACAGATTCAGCCTTGACATTTGCGGATGACGCGATTTCGAGAGCTTTCTCCATCACCGACTTCTCCTCCATTTTGGTCCCGTATTTGGCAAGAACCGAGCACAAAAGTCCGTTCCCTGATCCGCTTGGCACGATTCCGATCGGGAGTGTCGGGAATATCCGGAAAGCGTCCTCTCGGCACAGAATACCGTTCAACGCCTACAAAAACAAGTTGTGAATTAGTATTTTTCAGTGAAACCACTCACCTCGAACACCAGTCCATCTCCAGACAATATGAGTACTCCGTTAAATTTTCCGAGATCCGTCTTGGTCATTAAAACGTTTCTCGCATGATTCGGACCAGCTGAAATAAGAAATTCGTTCTCAACTCAAACTTTTTGTGTAAAAAAAAACTCACTAGTAACGACAACTTCGTATCGTACCATATTTCGGTCAAGTTTCGGGCCAACTGTGTGCGCAAAAGTTTCCAAACTTTTTCCTTTTCCACTGTGCGGATTGATAAAAACGAGTAGATTTCCTCGGCATTGTTCTGAAAAAGTACTCGTGATTGAATTGCTAATTGCTGAATATTTAGTTGATTTTTGAAAAGCGAAGCCGAGCAAATAAACCGCTCATATTTTCGGTGGCCTAAAATCACAAATGGCCTAACCTTCCATCGAAAAACGAGCAAGTTTGAGCAAATAAGTGTGAATAAAGACAGGAATTCGGAAGAATTCAGACGAGAAGCAGCAAAGTGAGTGACCGTATCGACTGTCCGTTTCAAAGGCGCATATCGATTATTCAGCGGATGGTCTCACACGGATCGCGCCATTTTATGTCTGTTTCGGTGACGAATTACACGCCGACACCGACATTTCCTGAGTGACATCTTTGTTTACAAAGCAAATGATTAAATCATTTATCAAAGAAAAGAGAATCATTCAGAAACTGAAGCGAAGATTCATTCCCTCACAGATCTCTGGACGGAAGCTGTACTTTGCGCCGCTGGGGGAAACTTCAAACCAAAATAGCTAACCTGGTGGTGGTGGTTGTCTGGAGAGAATAACACTGGTAAGCTGCTCGTTCTCCTCGCTCTCCGACCGACAACAGCAACAGAGTGTTCCGCCCATCTCGTCACAGCAACACGAGCCCTGCATATCCCGAATTCTTAGCTTTCGGTTGAATGTTAGACTGAATATGGTTAGTAGCAGAGAGTGATAGTTTTCATAGATCGTTATCACTACTAGGAACATGATTGGATGTGCTTGGGACCTGGGAGCTAAGTCGCGAACTCTAAGACACACTGAGGACAGGTCAATTGGTTGTAGTTAGTGTGTAGTGCGGGCGAGAGAAACGGGCAGTGCGAGAGATAGACAACGAATATTTGCACTGTTGTATTAGAACTGAACATTTTGGTAAACATCGGACAGAGTTCGAGATCTTTGGAGATCATCATTCTCAAAAGAAACACAAATTGGTGCCGGGTTGCCATGGTGCGACTATGTCTGTGCTCTCTGAGCGGAAAGTGACCTCTGCTTATGTTAGTCAATGTCAAAAAAGAAACAGGCTTTTTGGCAAACAAATTCGCGGAAACGCACTAGGAATCTGACTAGAAAGACTGACTATGAAAGTATTCCTAATAAACAGAAAACGAACGATCACGTGGCGAACTAAAAACATGAAAAGAAGGAAGAGAACAATTGCAATTGGAAGTGCAATTGGTCGCGTTGGTTGCGTGGAGAGGAGACAGAGAACCAGTCTGTTAGAAGACGGAAGAGGAGAGGAATTATCGAATTGGAAGTGGAGTATTTGTTAGAGTTTAGTTGACGAGGTTGGCAGGCAGCAGATAAGGACAATTCCGGGAGCGAGAATGGTCTAGTGGAAGCGAAACGGAAAGAGCAGCGGACGGAGAGCAAACAGACCTTTGAAAGTAGAGGTTGACGGAAGTGTTTGGGCGGTCGAACGGCTTTTGCGAAGAGTGCAGTGAGGAAAGCGAAAACAGGGAAGTACGAGGTTTCACGTGGTCAACTCAAGACACCTGGCAGAACGACGTGTATTCACTAGTAGACTGGGAGGAATGCGGTATCACTGGTAAACTGCAGAGCAGACTGATAGATCAATATAGATACAAAACTAAGAGTTGAATGACCACAATTTCTATGCTTCGTAGTCTACTATCCGCCTGCAGCTTGACTGTTTGTCCAGGAAACACCGCAATTGTCATTTACGAGTGTAAAGAGGTTGAGGAATGGACAGTTAAAAAGAAAAAAAGGACGGAGTAAGAAGGTTTATTTATGCAACAGTTTAGTGATTGATCCTTGAAATATGTGGGTAGAAATTGGGAATCATTTGCTGGCTTCTCTTCGCATTCGAATACGACGATTTTGGAACCATATCTTCACCTGAATATGAATATCACAAAGATACAATCTAGTGGTAATACTCTTCAGAAACAAAACAAGATTAGATAACACACTCCACACAAACCCACCTGATACTCATCGAGACTGAGCATTCTAGCCAACCTCTCCCGTTCCTCGCAACCCACGTACTGACTCTGTGCAAAGTACATCTCCAACAAGTACAGCTGCTCCACAGTGAAAGTTGTCCTGCGACGTGGCGGTCTTGCGACGTTCTCCGGCTTGGCCATCGTCCGTTCTGTATGAATGTGTTCCATATTTATTTCCTCCGCATGTCGTCAGCCATCCCATTTATTAGGGCGCCGTTTCGTTTTTTCGCTTCGAAATTGTAGGTATACATAATGGAATCACACCTTTTCACTAGTTTTATGACCATGTTTAGACATTTTAATGGGCCCGTTTAGCTATATTCCGAGGTAGAACAAACTATCAACTTGTATACATTACGGTATTATTATCCAGAGGTTTCTGGAAACTTTCCAAGCCTCCAGGCAATCGTGACATCTGATAAGGAGACTGTATGTTGTCTGTGTCTCTCCAACCTTCAGTCTCCCTTCTATCTTTTCGTATCAATCAATTGATGACTACACTGGGGTCTCCTGTTTTGTTCGGTTTTTCACATAGTTTACAGTTTGTCTTTGTTCTCCTTTTTCCTTTTTGCAATTTCAAAATCCCTTCATTTCCCAAGTACTTTTTCACAGAATGAAGGGTGTTGTCGAAGGACAATGCGGGCAGCAGAATGCTCTCGTCGGACTCGCCAACACTTTTGGAACATCCAACCAACGAGTTGCACCGAGTAGTGGTAACCAGTCTTTGAAACAATCCTCCAAATCACCAGATATTTCAGCCGCTTCGTCCTCCCTCCTTCCCTCGTCATCTCTGGGGGAGCAAATGGCTTCAGAGTTCCTGAGACAACAGGCCAACACGATGGCTCCAGCGAGTTTCAGCATGCAGTCGATGCAGCAGAACCTTCCCCAAACTTCCGCATCTTCTAGCATGGCAATGAAATGGACACAAGAGTTCCAACCGAGACAGAACCAGTTGGCTGCTCAATGGAGCCAGCAGTACACGAGAAGTTCTCCTCGTTTGGAGTCTGCTTGGAATCAAGTGGCTCCTTCTCAAGGCTCCACGTCTTCCGGGCTGAAAGCCATTTCTGATTCTGGAATGTGGTCTTCTGAATATCTGGATACAGTTGATACTTCCCTACAAAGTTTCACGGATGCCGCTAACCGTTGGGCTGATGACTTTCTTAGTAAACAAGAGAACGTCGGAATGGAGAACACTTGGGATCATGCAGGATTTGAACAGCGATGGGAAGAAGTCAAGAGGGAGATGGAAACGGAACAAACGAAAGCTGCAGAATACATATATCAGGTGAGTAGCAGTGGAGAGTTGTTCGTTTCATTGAGACCTCTCTGCAGGAGTCGAATCCGTTCAGCTCCGTGGCGGATCCGTTGCTTGAAGGTGATAATCTGATGAGACAGGGCGATATTGGCAATGCCATGCTGGCTTACGAGGCTGCTGTGCAGAAGGATCCACAGGACGCGAGAGCTTGGTGTCGTCTCGGATTGGCACATGCAGAGAACGAGAAGGACCAGTTGGCGATGCAAGCATTCAATAAATGTTTGGAGATTGATGCGGGGAACAAGGAGGTTTCACTGGTTTTGAACTCTAGACCTTACTTTCCTGATTTCCAGGCTCTTCTCGCTTTGTCTGTTTCCCAGGCGAATGAGGGAATGGAAAACGAAGCACTTCACCAACTGGACAAATGGATGTCTAGCTACACGGTGAGTCAAAAGGAATAGAGTTCCGTCTATTCTTATTTTCCAGGGATCCAACGCATCGCAAGTCACCAACACCCCTCCACTGTACTCTTCTTTCTTGGATAATGACACTTTCAATAGAGTCGAGGCTCGTTTTCTGGATGCTGCCCGTCAACAAGGAGCCACGCCTGACCCCGATCTTCAAAATGCGCTTGGTGTACTCTACAATTTGAATCGAAACTTTGTTCGAGCTGTTGACTCTATGAAACTTGCGATATCTGGGAACCCAACCGTATGTTCCCCCTAGTTTTTTTAGAAAGGCGCATTTTGATTAATACAGGATGCCCGACTCTGGAATCGTCTCGGTGCTACACTAGCAAACGGAGACCGAACTGCCGAAGCAATCTCTGCTTACCGAGAGGCTCTAAAGCTGTACCCGACCTACGTGCGTGCTAGATATAACCTGGGCATCTCTTGCATGCAGCTGTCTTCTTACGACGAAGCACTTAAGCACTTTTTGTCGGCACTGGAGCTTCAGAAGGGAGGTAATGACGCATCGAGTATTTGGAGCACAATGAGGTTTGTAATAGAGAAGACGAGGTTTGTAAGAAGTTCCTTTTCCAGGTCAGCAGCCATCCGAACATCGAATGCGCCTGAAAGTTTGCTTCGAGCAGTGGAAGTGAGGGATCTGGCTGGTGTGAAGGCCGCAATGAATCATTAGAACGTGATCGCTTTTTTTCTGCAATAAATCTTTGTATTTGTTTGATTCGTCGAGTTCTAGACGGGTTCTTGACGGACGGGGGTCATTGAACATCTCTCCGTCGTATTTCGGGCACATGACGTACCCATTTATCAAGGAGGCATACAGCTGGTGCTCCAAGATCCGAGCACACAGTCACAAGTTGCCTCACATTCTTCTTCGTCTGTCTTTGCTTCTCTTCGTGTCTCTCATCTTCTCATCTCCCTCAAACCCATTTCTCACCTCACTCTCTGTCGCCATGATCCGAGGGTTTCCCGTTCTTTTTGCTTTGCTTTTTCTTTCCAATGCCATCCCGTTGGAGCAAAGTCCGCCGTTGACTGAAGCGACGGGAGCTCCGATCCCGACTAGAGTTGTTCAAGCAACTGAAACTGTGAGTATTTCTTACTCATAATCTAGTTTGAAAACTAGTATACGATGATTCAGGTTTCTACGACAGCTTCAGTTAGTACTTCTCCCGTCGCCACTGTTCCTGTTACCACAGTTCAAACAAAAAAGATTGAAGTCACTGAAGAGAGTAAACTTGTGGAAGAAGCCGACAATGTTCAGAAGTTGGATGTCTCCTCGGGAACCGCAGTGGTGCAGGAGACTCCTGAGTTGAAGCTCAATGACGAAATGACCGTGAACGACATCAGAATGTCCACAACTGAGACACCAAAGCTCGTGGAGTCCGCAGAGTCCCCAGCGCCTTCAATCGATTCGGTCGGCGCATTGGAGCCAGGTAAGAAAGGCTATCAATTATGTGATGAATGGGTCGTTTGTAGATGAAGACGGAGAACAACTGAGACAGCCGAGTGAGAAAGAACTGGCCGAGTTGAGTGAGAGCATCAAAGAGAAAGAGGAGCCGAGCAAGGACGGGGCCGTCAAAAGTGATGTGGAGACGGAAAGTGGAACTGAGCAGAAAGAAGAAGTGAAAGAGGAAGATGTGGTGGAGGCGACGACTACTGCGGAGGTATTGGTGACCAGAGAACCGGAGAAGGAAGGGAAGACGATGGAGGAGGATTTGGTGGGAGAGGAAGAGGAAAAGAAAGAGGGAAATGATGCCGATGCTCCTGAAGATCATGAAGTTATCGAGACAGAGCACAAGGAAGAAGAGCCGAAGGCATTGGAGAAAGAGACGGCAGCAGAAGAACTTGCTGAAAAAATCGAAGAGGAAATGACTGTTCTGGAGTTGATCCAGTTGCTCATAATGTTGACACCGACTGAGAAGGAAGTTTCCTGGTTCACAATCATCGTGGAAGCCGTGAAGTGCTCTCTGCGTAACTGCCCGAACCCTAACTCGTACTGGCGTCGTAGCCCCATGTATCTTCCCAGAATCACTCGTCACCGAAGGCAAGATGCTGACTTTGGTTTAGAGGCAGTTCCGACGACTCCGAAACCATGCGCGTGCCAAAATTTGAGAGTAAGAACAGAAGAATTAAAAATATGTTTGGATTTTACATTTATTGCAGGAGTATTTCGAGAAGATGTATGAGGAAACAATTGGAAAGACGAAGGAGGAGATGAATGAGACTCGTTCGGATGTGTAATCATTGTTCGAAAAACTTAACACGATTGTGTCTAACGTGTGTTCAAGTGTATAAACAGGTTCTTATAAGCATTTGAAAGTACAAGTACAGTCACAAGCACACGGCAGGAGCAGCTTCTTGTGGATGACTCGTACTGGACTCGCCCCGTTCGAGCATTGCTCGATTCCGCATTCACAAGAGCATTCCTCACATTCAGCTGAATATAATCGGATTTGAAGGTTAGTTAGAAGGTTAGTTAGTTAGATCGTCAGTTAGAACTCACTTTTCCTAGTTATCACTGGGAAATCAGAAGAAGCGAACGGACAGATCTCAGTCTTCCAGAGAAGATCCACCAAAGTTCTCTTTTGATCGTACTGATGCCAACATTGCCATCCGCGGTACACCTAAAAGAACAGGTGTTCGTAGAAAAAGTAAGAATGACTCACCAAGTCAGCAACAATGGAATGCGAAAAGTCACGAGTGCCAGTGTTCAACTGGTCGTTGATGCACAGGTTGGAATCTATCTGAACTGAAGGAGAAGAACAGCAGACTGGATCGAGGCTGGAATGAGTGGCATGCGGAACACATGTTTCACGACTTCTCGGGACTCACACAGCTGCTTGAGTGGTGTTCTCCAGCAAGTACACGTGAAAACCGCCGAGCCATGTGTTTCCAGTGCATCCTTCAAAGTTGTGAGATGGGTTGATTGGGAAGAGTCAACTGACCTTCGAGGAGTCCCGTGCATTTGGGAACACTCTGCTGTGGAGCACAGTTTGTGGATTCCCCGAGAGCAATCTGCTCACATTCGACAGTCAGACTGCCAAGAAGACTGTACGCGGTTTTAGCACGTTTTATAGAAGAAACTCGGTATCCCTTGTCACAAATTAGAGCCTGGAATGGAATGGAATAGTTTACTTACAATTATCTTGTGAGTTTGTTGGCATGATTCGACAGTAAGATAACTCACAAAATCAATGTCAGCTGAAAGAGTAATAGAGATAGAAAGTGTCAGGAATACAATAATCTGGGTAATCATGTCGTTTGAGATGGATGAGAAGGAGAACGAATCACGTCTTTATCTCTTCTCCCTTCAGGGTCGGTTATCTTTCCCGTCCGCGGGGATGACTCATCCGCCAAACTGGCCTTTCCCTGTTAGTCTTCTGACTGATTGGAGGACCCTTTTGGGCTGTCCGAATAAACACCTGCAGACGTCCACTCGGTTCCCAAACAACAATAATAATAACAATAATAGAGGGAATGGGGGGAGGGAGGGACCTACATAATAGCGGCACGCAAGGTATCTCGCTACGAGGCCGGATGTGTTCAGTCGCGCGAGCTGCACGAAGGAGTCCGACACGAAAATTGTGCTTCTCCGGTAGACGTCTTCCCGTCTTTTGCATTCCTTTCCAGTCGTACTTTTCGTCCAGAACTTCACAGATTCGAACACATTTGAACCTTCTCGCTTACTAGCCATCCACCTGTGAGGTTTCCGAGCATTTCAAACCTCTCTTTCCGGTTCGTTGAACTATTCGTAGCTCGATTTCTATTTTTCTGTTTCCGCTGCCTTCTGGGATACACAAAACAACAATCTATACACGTGGCAGATGAGTGAGAACCTGCACACCATTGTCCACCACGTCGACTTCTTTCCGTTGCGGGTAAGTGGAGACTCTTTGAAATGTTGTCTGCTCACAAATGAACGAGCACTTTTTGAAAAACGTTTTTTGAATTGCTCGCGCCATGCTCAATGTGGCAGTTTTCGGCTGTGAAAGTAGGTTTTCTTAGTTTTTCGAGAAGGTTCATTCTAACGTAGTCTCGCTTGTTTCAGATTCGAATATTCCGAAATGGAGATATGTTCGATCAGGGACGGATCCTTGTGGTCACCCGGAAACAGTTCAAACATTGGATTGTGTTTCTTGATGCTCTCACAGCTCTTCTTCGGACTGCCACTGCAGTTCGAAGACTTTTTACGATTCAAGGAATACCAGTCCATCATGTAAGTTGCTACTCATATTTAGCTTCTTACTCCAAATTTCAGTTTGATGAGCTAGAGACAAACGGAGAGTACGTGGCAGTGGAGAGTGGTCCTTACATTAATGTTCCCTATGGTCAGACAAGATTCACACTAAGAGGAAAGGTGTGAATAGTTTGCCAAACATTGAGACCCCCATCATGAACTTTCAGCGTTACAACCCAATCATCCGAATCCCTCAAATGGTTCCGACGTTCCTGAACTCTGCGGAAAGCATGGACATCTATTTGAAGAAAGAGGGATACGGCACAATCACAGGTACGAAAGCACTTGTCCTATATCGGAAGCAGCTATACGTCCGGTCGTTGTTCTCGGCCAATTTGATACACACTTCCAGGTCTGCCATATCCCTTCGACGGCATTCTTTCGAGGAGTCCGAGTGCATCGAACATTCAGATCAAACACCTTCAATCGCATATTCCACCTTTGAAAGTGAGTTGGCCTTTCTAGTTTGTATAATCATTCATGTAGATCGGAGGTTCTATGGAACATCTCAATGAACTTGGAACTGCCAGTTGGTTGGGAAGAAATGAAAAGTGGATGATGGGAGAGAGAGTGAAAGTGGAGACGAAGCCCGTGGAGGAAGCGTTGAATACGGAAGCGAAGGAAACGGAAGGAAGCTCGGCATCGGAGAACAATAATAATATGAGGACGAGTGAAAAAGCGAAGAATGCGACAAAGCTGCCGAGACTGTTGAACTCCAACAGATCCTTCAAGAGAGGTCACAACTTGAAAAATAATGATGTTCAATGCTCGTTTATTCAGATGGAAACTATCAGAAGTCTGCGATAACTTCCGATGCTGCAAGGACGGTTCCTGAAAGTCTTCCACCAATCGATCTGAAAGGACTCTCATCTAATGGTCAAATGGATATGAAACAGAAAAAAGACAGTGATACGATTTCAATCAAGACCGAAGAGGAGGTAATCTCGATTCTGAAGCCAGAAAAGGCAACGACGGAGTCCACTTTGACTTCGAAAGTTTCCCGGAAAACAGCGCCGGATGATGAAGTGAGATATCACCGTTCGTATCAAGTGACGGAAACGACTTATGTGACAACTGGAAGAGGAGAGAATCAAGAAGAGGAGAAAGTGGAGCAGGTGGAGAAGAAGACGAAGAGTGAAGCTCCAGTGGAGGTGAAGAAGGTGGAGAAGAAGGAACGAGCGAAGTGGGCTGATGGGGAGATTCCGATGGTGAAGAGGGATAAGTCGATTGAGAAGAAACGAACTGTGCCGGAAGGAAAGAGGAAGGAGGTTGGGAAGAAGGAAGAAGTGGGAGTATCGGAGGAGAAGGCGAAGAAGAGAAATGAGATGAAGGGTGGATTGAAACAGTACGACATGGATATCAATGAGATTCCGATCAGGGTTGATGTGTTGAATGGACAGGGGAATGCGTCGAAGATTTGTGAGTTGGAAATGAAAGAGTTCATCGATTCACAGAGTATATATTTTCAGTGACAAGTCGTTCCAGTATGCATCTGTTCGTGGATGAAGTTGTCGGAGAAGATGAGTTGGATGATGTCATCGAAAGAGCTCAACTGTGGGATCACAACAGACGAAGACAGAAAATGAGACAACAGTGTACTCAGACGAGTGGTTCGCTCCGATCCATTTCTGCTCCACGACGTCGTGTTCAACTTTTCGATCCTGATTTTGACTAAGCTCTACTTTTCTTTACCAATGCGCTTTCAAAATATAATAAACATTCCGCCTGATCTCTAATCAGATACAGAATGTTGTGTTTTATTGAAGAAAGAACTTCGCCAACTGCGCAGCTTGTCCGAGAGGAGTACACGGCCCAAGGGATACTGTAGATCGTGGCGAGACCCGCAAGTTTGAATGACTCGAACGCGCGCCAAAGTTCAGAAAAAAGTTGTTTTGGGCCCAATCCCAATTCATCCTTCGCTTTTCTTGTTGATTTCTCAATTTTCAAACTTGAATTCGTACTTTTTTTTGTTAATTTCGTGCTGCCGAAAACTTTATCAAAAAAGTTTTCAGCCTTTATGTTGTTTCTAAAAAATGTTTGCCAACAATACTCGTTTTTTCTGTCTAAAACTTTGAAATTTGCAGAAACCGGCGAAATGCTCGAAGAGAGAGCTGGAGAAGACGTCACCATTGGAGAAGACGCTCTCTCCACATTAGACAGCCACACCGACTCCACCGCAGCCACCGCATCCGGGACGACATCAACGGTTGCGACAACCACTTCGAATGCCTCATCATCCTCATCTTCGACGCAAGAAAACCGCGGAGGATTTTTCAGTTTTCTGAAAAGATTGTTCGGTTTTCTGAAAAGCTGGTTTGGTTTGGGAGCTGCAGCTGAAGAACAGAAGAAACGCGACTCGGAGACTGTTAGCAAAGTCATCGAGTGCTTCAGGAACGATAACGTCGAAGGTATGAAGGAGTTCCTCGAAGATGACGTTGTCCCCGCGAATGTAGAAGAGGAGGAACTCTGGTGGGATGAGAAGGACGTGGCAGCTCCACCGAAACCGACTCCGCATTTCAACAAAGTGATTCCTGCACACGTGAGAAAGGCTGTTCGGTTCAACAAGGATTATACGCCGGAAGAGAAACCAAACAGGGTAACTTCCAATTAAAATATGCTTTCTAAATTGATATTTCCAGGCGTTCGCTCCTCTGTTCACCAGCACTCCGAAAAACGCGGTTGATGAAAATGACGACAGTGACGACGAAGACATTGTGCCGCTCGGAAACTGCGATTCGAACACTGTTCTCGCACCGCGCACCTTCAACAACACTTCCTCGATTATGCTGGCGAACACCTCGGTTATTGAAAGTTGGAACAAGGTATCCAATATTTCATATCACCGTTCCTTCAATTATATCTGTCTCAGTGTCGCCAGCAAACCGATAATGCCCTCCGTCAATCAGCTGACACTTCTACCGCCAGGAAGTACTACACGTTGTACTATGATGATACGGATGAAGAAGAAGTTCTTGAGGAAGAAGAGGAAGCGCCAGGGATTGCCCCAACTCCACTGGGCACTTTTGTGGTCAACAAGGAACCGATGTCGCCAAGTGTGCATGAACAGAGTGTTGATATGGAGTACAACACGTCCACTGATTCCAGTGTGGTGCTCGTCCTTGACCGACTTGGGGATTACATCCAAAGTCTCGAAGATGAGATCATTGCTGCGAACCGATTCGGCCGAGAGAGGGATGTCGCCCGAGGACACGGAGCTTTTCGTCATGCTCAAGTGCTTCAAGAACGATTGGCCCAAATGAACGAGGCTATCAACAAAATTTGCGGGAAGTTCGAACGTCACGAGGGAAGTTCCAGCGGCGACTATGCGGCAGATGACGATAAGAAGGACATTTCCAACGCATTCGAAGACTCGTGTTGGGCGGGACGGCTCGACTTTGATGATGCAAGCCTCAGTGGCCCGCAGTGATTATTTATTGATATTTTTTCACATTAGAATCTGTAGAAATTTTGTACAATAATCATTCATAACACATCACTCATCCACTAACAGTTTTCTATGTAACATAGTCACCTTTATGCTTGTATTCCAGTGTTCTCTCGATAAAATAAAGTGTGAGCGATTGTGAATATTTTTGTAAAAGTTTTGAATGTGAAACATCCGTTATTTTCGGATTGCGATTTCTCTTTTATTTTCATTACCTGATCAATTTTGAACATCAGAATAGGTCTTTTTCTTTGCCTCCTTGCATTCGCAAGTGCGCTCCATTGCGTCGTCCCTCTGCACACTCCCCGCAACATACACTCTTTTCTCCGTCCCGATTCCTTTCTTTTTTTCGAATATCAGTTTCCCAACTAAAAAATTACAGAAGATGTCCGAACGACACGCAGACGACCGCCTGGAAGGAAAAATCGAGACTGGCGGCGGGCTGGTGATCAAGAAGAAGAAGACCGATGATGGAGAAGCCAAGGCGACGAGTGAGTCGTCTGGCAGGTGAGTCTTTCGTCTGATTGTCCTGATATAATGACTAAACTTTTCAGGAGTTCGCTTGGACTCGACAGACTGGCGTCGGCGAAACGAGACCACGCGAGGAAACGTCTGGACGATGGAGACGATACAGGAGTCACGGATTCGGTCCGCCGAGGTATCGAACGGTGAGTTTTTAAAGTTTATACCTCATTTCATGAAGTTTTCGTTCACAGAGTCCACGAAAAGCAACGGGACCGTGATGACCGAGGAATGAAGTACAAGAGTCGAGACGATGACCGACGGAAGGACAGATATCGCCACCACGACAGATCGGATCGGCGAGACTGAAGTGTATCTGCTCTGCCTACTTCCATAATGCAGCACGACTAAAAGGAATCGGAGAGTATGTGAACGTGAGAACCGGAATCCCGTGCTTCCTCCACCCAACATCTGCACTGTTTGGAATGGGTTTCATGCCTGATTACGTGGTAAGCCATTGATTTCTCACTAGAATCCTAAGTTTTCATTTCTAGGTCTACCACTAACTGATCATGACTGCCAAGGAATACATGCAGTGTGTCACCGCTGTCGACGCCATATGGCTTGCCGAGCTCGGACCCATGTTCTACTCGATCAAGGAATCGAAACAGTCGAGACGCGAACTCAAAATGGAAAGTGTTCGGACAGTCGAGACGATGGAAGCAGAGATGCGAGAGGCGCAGAAAGAGATGGAACGGCGGAAAGAGGAGAGCGACAAAGCGTTCAAGCGACCAGAATCATCCACTCGAATCGTCGAAGTCGGATCGAAGTCCGTCAGATCGGAAAGGCGGAAGCTTGGCTTTGGACTGTGATTCTCTTTTTTCTCTTTCCTATCGGGTTTCCTTGTTTTTTTCATTGTTTCTCCAGTGTCTCTAAACCTCTTTCGTATCTTATTCAATCCTCAAGTTGTTCTATTTATTTATCACATAAACCGTCACAATATTGTGTTTAGCAAAGAAACAAACAGTCTGCAAACTAGGTCACCTCTCAGTCTCTCTCTCCCTCTCTCTTTTCCCTTCTGGCTCCAGTCACCCTCCTTTCAAACCAACGTGGCGGGCAGCTGCCCATTGATGTTCCGTTCCGCTCGATTGTGGCAGAAACTTGTGTTGACTGCTGGGGCAGATGCTCAAAATCAGATATTCCACGAACAGATATTCAGTATTCCGACTGGAAAGTTCTGCGAAGGAATCGAAATTGTTACGGATGAGTCACCAGGAGTCCCAATCGGGTCAGGTGGGGCGACTCTGAGCATTATTCAACGGGTACTTCAAGATGTGAACGAAAGAGAGAATGTGAAGGTATTCCACTCTGATTCCTCATTCAAAGTCATCTGTTTTCCTCCTAGATTCTTCTCATTCATTCCGGTGGTTTATCTCAAAGAATGCCCCATTTGTCAGCATATGGCAAAGTGTTCAGCATGCTTCCGAATGGGAAGACACTTCTCGAGACTAAACTGGAGATTTACAAGTAATCCCTGACACTCTCATCTGAAAATAGCTTAAAACTCCAGGAAACATCTTTTCAACAAGCTGCCAGCTACTGGTGGAATCATGATATCCGCTTCGGATGTTCTGGAGAACATGTCAGGCCTTCTCAGAACTTCGGATGCTTCCGATGTCTTGATTTTTGCACATCCATCTTCATTAGAAGTGAGTCTAGATCTCAATCTAGATCAATTGATCTTCAACAGGTTGGAACACAACACGGCGTGTTCGTGATGGATGAAAATGAGAATCAGATGAAAAAAGTGCTGCAGAAACCAAGCGTAAAGGAGATGAAAAGAGAAGAAGCAGTGAGAGCTGATGGAACAGTTCTCACTGACAGTTGTTACTTCATGACGTGGAAGTTCTGTGAGAGACTTCTGGAAAACAACTTGTTGCGGGAACCAGTGACAGAAGAACTCTGCTGCTACGGAGACTTTATGAGACCTATGGGATCGGAACCAAAGTTGGATTACATTGAGTCAAGTTAGTGATGGAAAGAGCTCAACTGTGGGATCACAACAGACGAAGACAGAAAATGAGACAGCAGTGTACTCAGACGAGTGGTTCTCTTCGGTCCATTTCTGCTCCACGACGTCGTGTTCAACTTCTCGATCCTGATTTTGACTAAGCTCTACTTTTCTTTACCAATGCGCTTTCAAAATATAATAAACATTCCGCCTGATCACTAATCAGATCCAGAATGTTGTGTTTTATTGAAGAAAGAACTTCGTATTTTGGTAAGAGAAAACGGGAAGTGTAGGGGGAGTTAGGGGATGTTTCTAGCGAGGGAAGCAGGTAGAAATAGAAGAAGAAGAAGGATAGGACAGAAAAGAGAAGCGGACGGGACATTGGACACGAAGGGAACGGGCGGTTTGTTGAGGTATACCTTCTCAATATTTCATTATTATAACTTTCATCTCGAGGCTTGTTTTACTCCTAAACAAATTCTAAGCCAGCCTGATGAAGACGATTATCATTGAATTATTGCACATTTCCGTGAATGACAAAAAGAACCAAAAGAGACAACAAATATTGTATGCAGTGGGTGTGACAAATATCGGTGTATACAGTATCCCGAAGTGTTTTGATGGATAGATTTCTAGAGAGAAACCGCCAGAAAGGAGAAAAGGAAGAAGAGAGAGAAGAGATGGAGAGTGAGAGGCAGGGAGGAGAGCGAGTCGCAGAGAACTTAGAGGTATCGAAAAGTGTGGTATTATGCGGTCAATAATTAAATATACTAGTTTAGTCGAGAATGGAGAGAAGATTCTACTAGATGGTCATCTTCGATATCACGCGAACCAGTGCTCCGTTTTCCTCCTTTAGTCGCTGATTTTCAATCCGCAGATTTTGAGAGGTCTGAAACAAAGAAGTTGTGGTGATTGTAAAGTACCCTTAGGATACCTTGAGCTGCAACTCCAGATCCGCAATCTTTCTCTCCATACTCCTGCGTTCATTCTCATCGAAAGAAGCAAGCGAAGTGGATTTTGCCACCGAAAGATTGTGTGGCTGAGCAGATGGTGAAGCATTCCTCGTTCTCCATGCTGGCGTCGTCGAGTTTCCGCGCCACGTCTAAAAAATTTGAAGAGCCCGAGACGAAAACTCGTAAAACTTACATCAGCCGTCTGAGATCTCCTCAATTCGTCGACTTCTCTCCGTAGTCGCTCACATTCCGAACGTTCCTTCTCGAACAACGCTTTGTAGTTGAGATTCGTTTCAGTTGGTCGGCTCTGAAACAAATGGATACTGTCATAAACGATAAAAGGGAGTGTATACCTGTAGCATGTACGGATTTGGATTTGTTGAGCTATTGGAGGAAAGAGATGACGACGGAACGAAGCGAGAAGCTGTTCCCGAATTGAGAGGAGCGACGGCGGAAGTGGTTCGCATGGAAGGAGCTGGAGAGAGGCCAGCAACGATTGCACTACGCGAAGACAGTGACTGGTTCGTCGGCTGAAAAAATGAAATGAGATGGATGGAAATCCTGGTTAGAAATTCATCTACATCGGTACTATATGATCGGTGCCTAGCTTGTGAATACGGTCCACAGATCCGTCGATTCCGGGATCGGAGAACCATCGGACTAGAAATAGTGGAGGCCATGAAGATGCTCTCGGGAGTAATGTCAGTGCCTGGCTGCACTCTGCACCCTTCTCAAAATCTATTTGTTTTGAACCTGGGCGGAGCAGAGATCGAGGCGTAGTATTCATTTGGCGAGAGGCAGAGAAGTGCGTCGTTTTCAAAAAGTTTCGAGAGTCTGACACACAAACATCTGCACATACCTTTCGGTGTGTCACAATGTTTCCTCATATAAGTTTTGCAGAGAAAAAACAACAAAGCATATAACCTATTCGTGCCCATAAACCAAACCGATGTCGAAAACAGGATGATCCGGGAAAAAATTGGGATTCTCAAGTTGAAAAGGGTTGCAAATTGGACAAACAGATGAGAGATGGGATATGGTTTCGCTTTCAGGTGATCAGTGAGCTTGTTGACGCTCAGGTGGGTGGCTGGCCGTCCAGACTTTATTACAACACCATTCATATAACGAGCATTTGGCTGTTGAAACCTTTGAGCAGTCGGGAATAAGTTAGAGGTACCCCGTTCCCCACAAACAAAAAGAAACCGTACTGGGCTAGCTAATAAAGAGAAGCAAACGTAGGAGAGGAAAAGGAAAACTTCACGGTCACAACAGTAAACCCTTACCGTTCCATTCGTGGCTGGCGGCAGGGACTGCGCCTTTTCAGCGAATCGCGAGGTCATCGTCGGGAGAGTTCCGGCGTTGGAGCGAACAGAAGCCGGAGAGTACGGCTGGGCAGACGGTGCTGTCGCCAGTCGGAGACTCATTGCCGGACTAGCTGGCTCGTGTGGTCGAAGTGGAATGAGATCTTCCGGGTTGACAGGACCAGTGGCACGACGATTGGAGCGGGAAATCGAGAGACCCTGTAAAGAGGACACAACCATAACAACACACTTCTACGTGTTTCAACTGCCAACAAACAAAGCACACAGTCCGAAAGAAAACTGAGGGAAGACCAACAAGGCAAGGGGGAAACGGTGGAGGTGTATGTCCTACCTGACTCTTTCTTCTGACGTTTGCGGCGTTGGAGTTCGGAGAATTGACCAGGGAGACTGTAGCGGAAGTAGTGACGTCGCCGTCTCGAAGATCGTCACTCATCGACGAAAGATCCTTCTCTTCGGAAGCGAGCCGTACCTGTAACTAGGGAAGAACTGCACGCCGAGCTGGGAAAATGAATGCACATTCTGATGTGAATATTTGAGAAAGTTAGATGTGGGAATAAATTCAGAAGTGCATTAAAACGAGTGAACATGTTGAATGCTTACCGTGTTGGGTGTCACAGAGAGTACTTGTGAGTTGCGTCTGGCGACTTCGTCCGTCGCGAATCTGCTAGCTTCTTCCAGTTGTTCTTTGGTCACACCTTGAGTGGATCGACGATGCTGCCGTTGCATTCGTGAGTTGTTCCTCCTCTCCGCCTCACTTTCCGTCACCGTTTTTGATTGCCAACGGCTGAAACGATATGTTTTTGTCTAAGATCTTGGTTTTTCGATTTCATAGGGGGGAAACGGGGAACAAGCGACTATTCCAGACACCAAGAAACATGTTAGATGCACACGTAGCATGCAGACACACAAGGAACCTCATTTTGACTGGATTTATCTGCTGTGGCACGAATCCGCGCGGATACTCGGCAATGACTGGTTGATGGGGTACGTAGTTGGAAGAAGTCACCGATGCCGACGACGCTGTTTTCGTAGGCGGACGGAAAGCGCTGACACGTGGATACGTGGACAAGGACGATGAAGACGCGTTGCGAAGCTGCTCGATGTGAGAGCGGATTTGGCCGCTCGAAGAATTGTTAACGTTGTGCCACAACGAAGCCCACGGAACATTGGTAGGCTGCGAAGGACTACGGTGCACCTCGTCGATTGGGTATCTACTGAAATGCGAACACAGAACATAATGGGACACGGACGGATAAGAAACCAAAGACGAACATAATGAGGACAGATTGGGGAGGGAATGGGAGGGAATGATGGAAATGATACCTGGGTTTGGAGAAAGTTGCGGTGATGGTCACACTGCCAGATGGAGACGGCGTGTTTTTAGCCGATGATGAAATGGTTGCAGCCATGACGTTCGAGATGGGAGTACAGGGCAGAGAAGCCGGTGTTACGGTAGTCGATGGAGACACTGCAGTGGCACTGGAGGATGGAATCGAGTGCTGCGATGTGAGAGATGTTGGTGGGGAGATGATCTCCGAGACAGGCGTTGAACTGCTGCGAGTAACCGACGAAGAGGAGCTTCTGAAACGAGGGAAAACTTGATGTGAAAGAGTGAAAATGCTTGAAACTAACACACCCAGGATGGATGACTGTTCTGATTATTTCCTATTTATACAAAAAGTCGTGACTCATCATAATGCCCTCGTTGTCTTTATTACAAAAAAGTGTACCAGGCGAGTGTTTGTCTAACAGAAAAGAAAAAGGCAACGAAAACTGAAATGATACTCACCTGGAAGCGAGAGGGAATCCTCGGTTTATCCAAGAACTTGGACTTTGATGAATGGCTTTCGGTGGAGCAGTCAACGGAGCGATTGGCACTGTGGCACTGACGGTCTGATCTCCGCTTCCGATTGACGAGTTCTCCTGGAAACGCTTGAAACGATTGTGATCTTTTCAGGGAGCAGTGTGATACTTACCAGAGAAGATCTTGGTGTCTCATTTGATGGAACTGATGCGGATCTTTGAGAAGATGGTGTTGATGAAGCTGCGAACCGCGACGAGTTGGAATTGGAAACACTGACAGACGCAGAACGAGAAGATTCCGAAGAGGCCTCTGTTTCAGCAGATGTTTCTCGACCAGAACTGGAACGATCCGTATAACCATCCATACTTCTGAAAAATAGATGAATGCTTGTCAATTTTGTAAAGGCGCTCGGTGCAAGAAAAGGAAACGTAGGGAATTTTTGGAAAAGGAAAACGTGGATTGAAAGTTTGAAGCAGAAAACAAAGGAATAGAAACCAACCTTGTGATCGACAAGCTCCGAGAAGCTTCTGATCTGACCGGCGACGTCGATCTTTCTTTTCCATTCCGTGATTCCACTTCACTTGCTTCCTCTGCAGTTACTTCCTCGTCATTCTCCTCATCTTCTTCTTCCTCCATCTCATCCTCGGCAACATATTCTTCATCTTCCGCCGAGTCCTTCGATGATTCTCTCGACGCCAACAGGGGCTCTCCGATTGTGATCGTAGTGGTGGTGGTGCTGGTGTTGGCCGACGAGGTCGAGCCGACCGAAGTGGTACTGGGCAGAGAGTGAAGGAATTCGTTCTCGCTGAATAAAGGAAGCGATAGGTGCGAGGAGACATGCAAGACAACAATTAAAACGAATGTACCTGTGCTGGTCCTTGTGTTGCAGGTCGCGCTTCCGTTCAGTTGTGAGAACATGTTCTTCATGTGACGGCGTCCGGAGATTCTTTTCTTGGAGCACCGACGCTGCTGGTATCGCCACGCCCGGTGATTTCCGTTTCTCCCTCGCCTTCACATTGTCTGCCAACTCGACTAAGTAGTCGACACATTCCTTATCAGCCACTCCAAGTACATCCAGACCCTGTAACAATGTGGTGAAACGAGTCTCTAATTCGAATGAACATACCGTATAAGTAAGATCAGAGAGTTCGGCTCCATTCTCCAGCAGGATCTTGCATGCATCTCGTTCCGCCCAGTGAGCTGCTGCATGAAGCGGAGTCCATCCGTCTTTGTCTTGAGCCCGAACATTTCCACCCGCTTTGATGAGCAGTTCTAGCAACTGCGTGTATCCTCTACCGGCCGCCACGTGAATCGCAGTTCCTCCGGTTCTCTGATGCGGCACATCTCGATACTCTCCCTGACTCATCCACATCTTGACATCCTTGAGCATCGTGTGTAGTTCCTGCTCCCTGCATGCTTCCAGATCGATCATCTGCCTTTTATAGTCGTTTTCGAGGTATTCCCGACACTGCTCGTCAGCTGCCAGGTCCAGAGCCAGCTCTTTGTCGCTGTTTACAACCGAGAGATCGGCTCCGTGCTGACACAAGTATCGAACGATTGCCACGTTACCACAACAAGCGGCTGCGTGGAGCGGCGTCCATCCTTCGTTGTCTTGCGCGTTCACATCTGCTCCTTTTTCACATAAAAATCTGACCATCTCTGGCTTCGAATCGATTACCGACTGGAACATGAGAAGGTTTAGAGTGGAAAGTATGATGAAATACTCACCTGATGCAGAGCTGTCAACCCGTCCACTGTACACGTATTAATATCGGCGCCCTTCAGCAGCAGCTCCTCCACCTCTTCTTCATCTCCCGACATGCAAGCGGACAGAAAGATGTCACTGTCCTGGAACTGCACCTTCGGCCTTTTCATCCGTCTCGAGGGTTCGGCATTCATCTCGCTGCTCTGCCACCGACGCAATTGGTCCTGAAGTGTGAGAAAATGAGCATGTGAACAGATAGAGAAGCGGAAAAACGTGCGAGAGAGAGAGGGCAAAGTTGCCACACACAAATCGTGTTTGCACCTGTTTGCACGAGTTATTAACAGAAATTACGACTGGATTTGCGGTCTCCAATTCTGCTTACTACGGGTTCAACTAACTAGACAAAATGGGAGGAAATGTATCATGAACTTTTGTGACAACTGACAACCAGGGCTGCCTCCTTTTCTGCTTCCTTCACAACGACATAGAAGGGCGTCACTCTCCTCCGGAGAGCGAGAGAGCCGTCCGTTCGTCTGTCCGTCGTCTGACTCACTTTTATTGTGTATGTGTTTGTATGGAAAAGGGACGGACGTCGCCGTAGAGAGCCCCCTTATCATGCCTTATTCGTCGGTTTGCAATAGAAACAATCGATGATTGGATTCGTCGCAAAATGTGTTGGATTGAGGAGGAGGAACAAGGTGAGAACCACAGGAAACAATCTTGTCTTTTTCAGACTGTTTGAGGTGGAACATGGGGACACTCAGTTAGCCGTGAAGGGGAAAAGGGAACACGAAAACAAAGTAATTACCTTTCTTTTGTTGATGACGTTGAAGGTGATTTGCTGCTTCGCCTGCAGCATCTGCGCATCGTCCTCGTCATCCTGACCCATCTGTAAGTTGTGACAATTATATATTTCGAGAGAGGTCAGCTCTGCGGAAAACTACAAAAATTGCGAAACGAGGTCGTATTGAAAGAGAAGAGTGAGTCAGACACTCAAAGTTCCCACGGTTCCACGTTCAATTATTTTTTGACGCAGTCGACTTTACGAATTCTCAAAATTTCTCACGCAGAATCTACGCCAGAGTTGACCACCAATGGACTAAATTTCCAAAATCGGTCAGAAACCCGAGATGTATTTAGTTGCTTCTCAAAAGTCAATTACTCTAGCAGAACACTTCAATTCCCTCAATTTCCCGTTCGGAACACAAAAGAAATTCAATCTGATAATCGATAAATCCAGTAAGAAAGTGCGGGAAGCACTCAGCGAAAACAGAAAGAGAAGAGGCTTGAGGAGAGGCAGAGGGATGATAGTGGTAGTGGTAAGGTGATGAACCGGATAACGAGCAAACACCGATGAGTCAGGACGGAGGAAAAAAAGAGAGAACGAGGAACAATACGTCCAACTGACTGGTTGTTCTGGAATCGGAGAGGACACGTTTGATATGTGATATGCAAATGGGAACATGATACTGCACTAGTGAAGGTCAGGAATCGAAATGGTGTGAGGAGATGAAGAGGAATGGTAGAGCTGAGGAATGTTGCAAAATGAAGGAATTCGACAAGTACTGAAGAACGATCAGAGAAGAGGAACGGCCTGGATTACGGGCGTCAAGTCAGAGGAGACGGATAGGTCGCTCGTCGGGTTGTCTGTCCCTCCGCAACGAGAGGGGACGAAACGGAGAGACACCGGCCGTCGACGCACTTGAAACTTTCCGCCTGCACGCAGCGTCTGCGTCTCATTTTGCGCAGTGCCGATTCTCCGAACAACCGCATCATTATACACACAGCAGTTGCCCGCCGTGCCCTATCCCCCCAACCGTTCTTCATCCACTCTCCCACCACTCTTGCTGGTTCGCACCGACCCAATAATGTGTCTTTCTCATCGTGTTCCGCCTACCTGAAACTCTCGAGAAGCCCCACACACACAAACAATTAGTACTCGTTAAACTGTCAACGATTTGCTGGCGTTTTTTGAAGAGAGAACAAGAACATTGAACCGCCTGACAGTATCCATCGAAAGCGATTTGCGGCAAGGGCAACGTATAGAATTTACGAGTCCGGAAGCGGAGCATCTGAGTGTCATAAACTAAAATATACACAACGGCGGCCGGCGAGTAGTCGGCGGTGTAACTCATCGTGAAAGTGTACATAAATTACTGCCAAATCGCTGGAAATAAGCAAACAGGGACTGCACGTGGACACTGATTTGGAATAGGTGTTTGTCAATGAACTTCAGAGCAATGCACTATGATCAGCAGTTTTTTTCGTGTCGTCTGATCTGTTCGACCCACACGAGGTTGTTCTTTTCGAACAAGAGTGGCAGTTGTACCTAGTTGATGGATGCCGCTGATATCTATTTCTCTCGGAAACAAAAAGTGAACGTATAGAACATCAATCTTGTCGGGAAGGGTAAACCGAGAACACTCGATTCGTATCTACAAGAGCGGAAGGAAAGGTCGTCTGGGGTGTGTCGGAGGATTTCGTCAAAACAGCTGGACCATCACATGAAATCCGGACAGCACGGAGCAAACAGCGTGGTGGTTGTACCGGGCAGGTGTATAAATCCGGAGGGCCTTCATTCCCTCCTAATTACCCGTCTCCTGTATATGTGACTGTCAACCGTCATAACGAAACGGGATAGACATCGGACGGCCCTTCTTCTTCAATCCAGAACTATTATGAATAAACGACTGACTGTTCGGTCGACGACCTCTCTCTTTCTCTCTTTCTACCGCCATTATCAATATTATGAGTGGCTAGTCCTCGGTGTCGGCGGCGAGAGGATGTCCTTAATTTGGACATGATTATTCGCGGTGCGGCGCCGAACATCGCTCGCCTTGCTATCACACTTGTATACATATCGAGGAGATGGGAGGATCGGATACAAGAGACACTGACATGTGTTGATAAAGTGCATACTTACACGCGTTTTTCGAAAGAACTTTAAACTGGACCGGACTGACTGACTGGCGGGATGAAAAGAGAGAAGAAGCAGCTGGTTGGGAGCGGGGGCATCTAAGCTAAGAACAACGCGATATAACAAGAAGAAGCGTGTGAATTGGTATCGGGGCAAGTTGGGAGAAGATAAGTGAGAGCGGGAGAGAGAGAGAGCCACTTGGGAATTAAGTTAACCTAACTTGTTTGAATTGGACTTTTTTGGAACACTCCAATCCATCTCGAAATCAGATTCAGATTTTTTGAATTCGTTTGTGGTTTTTCAAAAAAAGACTGGGAAAGTTAGAGGTTTTCTGTTTGAGAACAAGTGTACAAGAAGAAGTTGGCGGAAAAAAAGAGCGACCCAATATTGGCAAATGGCCGGGCCGCGCAAGCGGGAGCGAGCGAGCGTTTCTCAAAATTCGCTGGCCGTCGATTCGACAAACATGGAAGCCAAATTGAGCAGCGACGTGTGAATGACGGGAACACCTGGCAGACGAGGTGCAGTCGCCGGAAACGGAGGGGAGATCGGATCAATACGCCGAAAGTAGAGGGTGAAAGCTGCGGAAGGGAGAAGAAGCGAGGAAAGAAGAAGAAGAAGAAGGGGCCTGTCGAACAACAACTATTTACATGAATGAACCGATAACACGAGAATCGCCGCCACCGCGCGGCTGCCGCTTCTCGTCCGGACAGTCGGACGAGGTGTGCTGTGCGCGCATCCTCGCGCCCCCAGAACAAACAATGTCTCCTGGAGAGAGAGAACTCATCGCGCGTCGTTTTTCGCCGGGATTGTCGAGCCAAACGAGAGAGCAACATGCGGATGGACCGAAATTAACAAACACGTTACGAGCACCATGGTCATTTTGTGGGCTCGTTTACGAGCAGACGCCAGACGTTGGTGCAGAAGATGCGCTGAATAGAAGCTGTGTGCCAGTACTTTCGAAAGAGAGACCGAGAACTGGTTTCCTACTCAAAAGCACCTGGACATGTGCGGCAGATGGATTTACACGTTTTACGAGCTTTCGCTTTCCAATGTTTGGCGGTAAAGCCATCGCTGAAAATGGGAATGGCAGACGACTTACTTTCTGGTAAGAATCTGCAGACGATCAGTGGAAACGTTGGAGAATCACGATTGGAATCTATCTGTAATATCCGGGGATATAAGGGTTGATTAAAAGTGATAAAAAAGAACGAAGAGATATCAGAAACGATGATTTGAAACATCAAAGAAGCAAGAAAAACTGGAAAAGAGCAACAATTTTGTAATATTTATTGGCAACATATATACAAAAATTGAGCAAATGAACTTGAAAGGCACTAGGCAAGGACTAGGAAGGCACTCTGAGAGTCAGTATCACAAAAGTTACCCGGAATGTCATCTGGTTTGATGTACAGGAATGTTGAAGGCTATCGAGGAAGAAGTTGTTGCTGATGGAACACGGTGGGTGAGATCGGCATCTGACATTCCAGATGATAGCAGACGAGATCGTTGTCCTCTCGGATCGTCCATACGTGAATCTGAGCGAAATGAAGTTTTCTACACAAATTATGAGCAAAGACTTACATCTGATAAGGTTTCGTGTTTCTCCGCCACCTTGAATGTAGCTGGCAGCGTAGAACAAAGCAGTGAGCAGAAGAAGAGTGGCGAAGGTGATCATGATGCCAGCAAGATCTCGGTTTCTATCCTGCTTCTCAGTGCACTGCCACACGTCGTTCCAGAGATGGATTGTATCGTTCATTGTCGTTTCTACGTCTACACAAAAGTCTACATCTGGAGTGATGTAGATTTTCCAGTAGTAGCCGAAGAGATCGTCGAATTCCGATTTGCAAAGATTGCAGATCTTGCTGCCATTCATCAGCTAAAACAAAGGCAAGTAATGGCGACTAAATCCAGAAAAAACTCACATTCTGATCGAGAACATTGTCAGAGGTATAATTAACAACACAATTTCGCCATAAGTATAACTTCTCCTGAAACTGAACGGTTCTTTGGCTGAACGCGACCTCCGACTTGTTTTGTGGGAAGTTCCAGGAAATCGTGATACACGCTGAAGGTTGACTTTGTCGAGAAGAAACTTTGAAACACTCACAATCACATCTAGACTTCTCCCAGATATTCGATGTCAAAGCAGTCGAGATGTCACTGCTGTAAGATAGCAGATAGTTGTCGTAGATGACTTGAGAGCACGTTCGATTGTCTAGCGAGAATACATTGTCCTGAACTCAAAACTATTGATTAAACTTCGAGTTCAAATAAATTTTACCAAGTGTTTCGTCTCGTATTCAAGTTGCTTGAAGTTAATGTAGTTTTGAAAACAGTTGGTGCACACTTTTGGTGGAATCGACCAATTTGTAGCGCATGCGACCATATCCGACTGGACTAATGCGAATTTCTGAAATTTTTCGATTAGGATTGTTTTTCCGATTTTCCGATTAGGATCTGACCTCTACATATTTCTGACATGGTCCATCTAAATCCCAAGGATCGTCTGTTATCGGAGCAGAGTCTTTTATCACACCGAGTGCTGATAAAAAGAGTAGACTGAGCAAGATTATTCGCGGAAACTGCTTGGACATCTGGAAATAGTCACATGAAGTCAGAAATTACAAGAAAAAATGCGAAAAAAGATCAAAAATCGGAGGAAATTCGAGGAAAACAACACATTTCAACGAAGACAAAAATGCAACAAACAGGCGCGTAAATCGACAGAACACATTGCTAAACAACAATCTTTGCGTTATTTCGGAGTGTCGTACCGCCGTCGAAAAAGTCACGTCCATTCTGAAATTTTGTTTTTCTGGTTTTGCCGGTTTTGAACTGTATTTTGAAAATTATTTCTTGTAAACATAATTAAAAATCAAAATTTAGATGCTGGCCCGTTCCGCTCTGCTGGCTCACTCCACGGAGCTCGCTCTCAACGCTGCTCGCGCCGCTTCTGGTTAGTTTTCCAAATTTGAATTTTCAAAAGTTCTGAAACATTTCAAAGAGGATTGCCTTGTGTTATAGCTTTTAAAAACAGTATTCTCACTTTTTAGACATAACATTTGTTAAGATACAGGTGCAATCTTTGTTTTTTTGAAAGTTTCAGTTCTGCACGTAACCACACAAATTGTTTGTAGGAGCTGCTGCTGCTCAGCCAAAGAAGACTGGAGACAGAATCAAGACTTTCGAGATCTACCGCTTCAACCCGGAAGCCCCAGGAGCCAAGCCGACCATCCAGGTATGCAAAAATAGTAGATTTTTCTGTCTAAAATACTTATCTGAAATTTCAGAAGTTCGATGTCGACCTCGACCAGTGCGGAACCATGATTCTTGATGCTCTGATCAAGATCAAGAACGAGGTCGACCCGACTTTGACCTTCAGAAGAAGTTGCCGCGAAGGAATCTGCGGATCGTGTGCCATGAACATTGGTGGCCAGAACACCCTCGCCTGCATCTGCAAGATTGACCCGGACACCTCGAAGAGCACCAAGATCTACCCGCTGCCGCACATGTTTGTTGTCAAGGTAATTATTCAATTATTTTATTCAAATCATCATGCACAAACGCTTGTATTCAGCGTTTGTGCATGATGAATCCAACGCTTGTATTCAGGATCTCGTGCCAGACATGAACCTGTTCTATGCTCAATACGCCTCGATCCAGCCATGGATTCAGAAGAAGACCCCTCTGACTTTGGGAGAGAAGCAGATGCACCAAAGTGTTGCTGAGCGTGATCGCCTCGTAAGTATTTCCTAAACTTGATAGTTGTATGACAAACACGTTTCAGGACGGACTGTACGAGTGTATCCTGTGTGCCTGCTGCTCGACCTCTTGCCCATCTTACTGGTGGAATGCCGACAAGTACCTTGGCCCAGCCGTGCTCATGCAAGCCTACAGATGGGTTATCGACTCCCGCGACGACTACGCCACCGAACGCCTTCACCGTATGCACGATTCCTTCTCTGCCTTCAAGTGCCACACCATCATGAACTGCACCAAAACTTGCCCGAAAGTAAGATATTCAGCTCAACTTGTTTGTCCATCAAAACACTTCGTTTTCAGCACTTGAACCCAGCAAAGGCCATCGGAGAGATCAAGTCGCTCCTGACCGGATTCAAGGAGAAGCCAGCCGCCGACCCAGCCGCATTCTAAATTCAGCCACACCCCCTAGATTCGATGTAATATTTAGCTCTGGTTGGTTGTCAATCGCAATTCCCACCGTTAAAGTATATTCCCGTTCCGATGTTTCTACCACCTGGCGAGCCCGTTTGCACAATAAACAAAAGACTGTAGGTCACCTCCCCGCCGTGTTCCTAATTTCCTGTTTCCACTCCGTCTAGGCCACCTGAAAGTGTTATCCTCAGGTTGTCCCCCGGGTAGAAAAACATAATTAGTTCGATAATATGATACTAGGCAGGTTGAGGACGAATTGGAGGAGAGGATGGGTCGAAAATTAATTGCGAGAAGGAAGAAAAGGTACACCGGAACTGCGAACAAAATACAACCCGGGAGAAGAAGGGGTGTCCGACACTTTAAAGTTCGTGGCATTGACTGATGGCTTCACTCGTTTTATTTGTTATCGATAACAAGTCGCCGCGTCGCTGATTGCAAAACAAAGCGACGAGTAGCAATGAAGAGTTTCACGGAATCCAGAGACACCAATTTGCTGGTCGAACGAGTCTGCATTCCACTGACACCTACACACGATACGGTGGGGGGCGAGAGGGCAATTAGGCATGCGTGGGAACAGTTCGAACATCGTTTGATGGGATTGGGTTGAGAGGGTTTCATACCATAGATATGAAGAAGAAGAACTTGGGACGGAAAGTGTACGATAAAGTTATCAATGAGGAGAGAGTGAGTAGAACAGAATGGAAGTGCGAAGTTTTCTGATTAGATTGTAGTGTTTATTGAACTACTGGTCTCATTTTGTAAAGGAAGAAGTTACCACCATATAATCAGAATCAATCTCCCAGTTAGAGTGGCCCTCGACGGGTCTTGCCACGAAATCAGTTTTTCGCTGTTTTCTCGTTTCTGGTCCGATTTTCTTGGAGTTTCTCTATAAAAACGGATAGAAAATAGGATTTGGAACCTAGAAATAACCAATTTGACCAAATTCAGTTAGATTTTCATTGAACTACCCGTTTTTGTAACTTTTCCGAAAAAACAGACAAAAACACAAAATCGCAAATTTTTCTATGAAAAATGTAATATTTCGGGTCAGATTAACTATTTCTAGGCTTCAAATTTTTTCCTCTTCCTTTTTTCATTTGATGAAACTCAAAAATTGATCCAAAAACGAGAAAACAGCAAAAAACTGATTTCGTGGCGAGACCCGCCAACTGCTCGGCGTTTGTAGTAATGGACTTCTAAAGTTCTAGAGCCTCGTGGACCGTAAACACCGACACATCTTTTGTACCCCAAACAACGTCAAACAGTGTGTCAAGTGTTCCCAACCTACCAGTCAGTAATTCGTAAGTCACGCTCTTCCCCAATTGTGTCCTCGTTTGATTTGTGCTCAGTTGTTGTTCCGACAAGGTCATCGGCTCTTCATTAGCTATTCTCATCGGGTTTCCGGTCACTCCCACGCCACTTCACTTTCTCCTCTCGCACCTTGTTTCTGTTTCCGAAACTTGTCATTGTGGTTATTTATGTCGGTCGGTGGACGTCTCGCCGCGAACGAAACCGGCAGTAGATGAGCGATGATGTATATCTCGCTTTCCATTTCCGAACACAAACAATCTCTGAAAAGGAAGGAAATCCTCCTGAACACCGCGTTGCTCCGCCCATTTGCCTTATGAAGAACAACGGTTCCCCGTGTTTTTTCGCATTGAAACGGAAAAAGATAGAAGACGGGAGAGGAGGAGGGGGCGGGGCCTGACGACGGTCAACACACACGGACGAGCTGCTATAAAACGGACGGAAACGGAAACCCGAGAAGAAGAAGAAAACGACGAAGATGCAGAACAGCTTGGTTCTACTCTCGATTCTCTTGGTTTCAACGAGTCTCGCCTATTCGGCAGATAAAGGAGCTGCCAGGTCCAGGTGAGTCTGTGGGAAGGTTCTGGAACTACTTAGGACTAGTGCGAGTTGTTTTCTAGATCCTTGACCTAAGTTGACTTTGTCTCTGATATTACCCAGGAGGGGCCTAGACGCTTGTGACGAGCATCAGAATACCCTAGCTTCTTCTGAATGTCTTATAGACATACATACTAGACTAGGTTTCGGACATGCATCCCTATCTATTCTCTGTCTCTATCCTCTCCATCCATTCTCCGTTTTGCCATGTCCATTCACAGTAAGAGAAAAGTTGTTAGTGAAAGCAAACCGAAATTGATAACGAGAAAAGAACCCGGCAAACCGGTTCCCAACAATACCCAAACCCAGATGTTGGACAAGCGGCAACGGACGAGCCGCGCAGTGGTGGCAGGAAGGTGATGAGGTGACCCGTGGAAAGTTCTTCTACTCATGCCGTCGCGGACAACTCGAACCACTCGGATGCCTTTCGAATAGCGAACAGAAGGTTCCATTGGGACACACGTTCCAGCAGGATGGCTACGAGTTTATCTGCCAACTGGGTACGTTCTTTGCTTCCCTATCAACGACTTTTTCATCCATTTACGACGCACATCAATTCGAAATGGTTGCAGGAACCGACGGCTACATCGAGTTCGGTTACAATGCGTGTGTCGGCACAGATGGACGTACTTATCAGAAGGGAGAAACTTGGACTGATGCCAAGGTGAGAGAAGAGAGAAAGTTGCAACTTGTTGCCAATATCAGGTGGCTTGTCAGTGATAGATAGACTCTCTCCCGTTTCCGGTCACAGCGGGAAGTGGTCCCGAGTGATCTCTCGTCTCTTCATAAGTTGTCTCTCTTCCAGAACACCTACTATTACCGTTGTCGCGACGATGGCCGAGTCGTGAAGGCGTCGATCGAAGGTTGCATCGCCCACGACAAGCAGCGCCGTGTGCCACTCGGTCAGACCGACGATTTCGACGGATACACGTGAGTCCCGTAGCTTATCACTTTATCCCCCCGTCGCGGCGACAAAACGGACAAATGCGGCGGCGACATGGCGCCAAAAAGTGTAAATGATAGGTGACATATGGTCGATCTTTCCTTCTCGGCGAAAAACCAAGCGGCTGATTGAACGGAACTGACGGTTGGAACCCGACTGTGCTGTAGGTGGTTCAGTCTCGAATTCGAGAGAGAGAAAACAAGAGAGAAAGACTAAAGACTGCGGTCTTGTGTCACTGATAATGATACTTTTAGAGAATGAATGATGGTTTGATGGTTCTCTGGAATAAGTAGTGTTAGGGACCTTGGAATTGAACCTGTAAAACTACAGTAATCCTCACTACTCTCTGCAGTTTCTAAAAACTAGAAGGACATCCATCCCTTATCACTTCTTATCAGTCCCAGACAAAACGAACTTGAGAAGATCAGATCTACCGTATCCGACATAAAATCCGAATCACCTTGTTCCCGTTTTTTGCGAAATCTCGCACGTCGAGAAAGTTCGAATTTTATTACCGAATCCACCGATGGGATCTTACAACTTTTTGTTATGATAGTGATACGGACAAGGTCGTTCGTCGCAAAAGTGCAACTTCCACCCGCAACAATCCCAATTCTCTCCTGGAATACCGGTTGATCTTCAGATACAAATGTCAGCAGAAGACGTCGGGAGTTGTGCAGATGTGCAGTGTCGGATGCATTCATGAGGGAACTCGTTATCCAGTTGGTCAGCAATACAAGGTGAGACATCTAAAAGAGTCGAAGTACCATCGGAACAGTTTCCGGTTATGGACTGACGTGGTAATGGGGGATGTTGGGTGTGTCTTGACCGTTCGCGCAGATCTTTTTTCTCTTTCTGCAAACGAGTTGATTCTCGATCAGCGAGCGAACGGAAAGTAGATGATGGGAGAAATGATTAGAAAAATGGCTGTGGACAAGGCGCAGAACGAACAGAAAAAGCAGAAAAAACGGTTGATAGCAATACGCGCCGATCTGTCTCTGCTGGCATCTTCAGATGATCATCTCGATTTCAGGACGGAGAGTACTTGTTCTACTGCAAGTTGCAAGGAGGAAAGTGTACGAAACAGTGCATCGGATGCGTCTACGGCGGACAGAACTTGTACGATGGACAGCGTTACAAACGCGACGGAACCACCTACCAGTGCGAGGTATTTTACAGTTTATGGTCATTTGGGAAACCGGAAGACGGAACACTGTCTGTTGAAAGAAAGGGCAATATTGAAAGATCAGAAACACCATAACGAGTCAGAACACAATGAAACACTTTCAGATTCGTCCTGGAAAGCGAAGCCACCGTGCCGTCGGATGTGCTATTGTCGAGAACGGTCGTGACATCAACAAAGTGATCGGATGCCGTTGGTATGAGCAGAATCCCGAGTGGAAGGTTGAGAAGACATGCGAGATGGATGGGGACAATCGCGCCAAGGTGACCACTGTCGGATGCATCTACAAGTACAAGGGATTCGACCGCATCTTCCTCGAGCCAGGCCGTTACACGATCTGGAACTTGCCGAAGCAGAAGGATGTTGTCGGACTTGCCTGCAGAAAGACTGCCGACAGCGCCGAGCTCAGTGTGTTCGACGTTGCTCAACTGGATCAGAACACCGCTGGTCTGACGTATGACATGCCACGTGGAAAGTAGATGTTGTTATTCCGGTGCCAAAGAGCTTTCCGTTGTTACAGTACCCCTTGAATACGTGTACTAATTGTTAATGCGTAATAACTGTATCTGTGTGTTTCTCACTTTTCTAATAAATAGATTTTTTGACTGAGGAAGTTCCTTCCCCAGACCTTGAAAATGAGTCTGCACGTGAAAGAGAATGGTTTTGTTTACCGTCCAGCCACAGACCGCTGAGTTTAGCCCGAATCTTTCGAGGATCTTTTACTCTTTTTCCTTATGTGTGAAACTCTTTTGGTCTTATAGGACGGGTCGATTTGAAGTTATCGAGTCAACTTCCGCCATAAGTAACCGGAGTAACAGAAACGGGAAAATATTGAGTTGTGCTTCTTGGCCCGATTCTCCGAAGAGAAACGGTTGATCCCTTTCGCCACGAAGAGGCGAAGCACGTGAAAGGGGTTGGTTTTGTTTTATGTCCAACCACGGACAGGGAACCTTGCCAACAATAAACGTGAAAGCAGAGGTCGGGGTGGGGAATAGGGAGGAGGACTGACTGAAAAAAAGGACGTTGGGGGAAGAAAATCTATCAACGCTGGGCAACAACGCTCGCTAATGTCAATACCACTCATTATTGGGGAGAGTGCGTGCAGACCGAGGAGGGTGCAGAGATGAGAGAGGAGAGGTGGACGCAGGGTATTGTATTGACGATCGAGATCGATACCTGGGCTATTGATCGCAGTCACAAAAGTTTCGAAATGATTGTTGATACTTACATCACTGGAGCTGAGCTTCTCCTGATTAAGAAAATTGCCCTATTCTTTTCTGATTTTGTATAGCCTCAGACTTTATGGTATTCAGGGAGTGGTGTAAACATTCAAAGAGACTAAGAAGACAGCACACTTCCAAGTAGTCCCCGCAAGTAGATCATTCTCCAAAGAAGCCAACCCGATCAATTGGAACCCGACGAAATCCGATTCTCATCACATCTTGACTAGAGGCAAGAAGCAGAACAAGTTTAATACAAAAGGAACAAGTTGTTTTGGGCATTTACAAGATTTATTATAATCACTACGTGTCAATAATAACAAACTATAACAATATTTGGGTGGTGGGGTTAATTACAACGGGAAAACATATAACAAGTGATTCTAGGAATTCTGGGGGAGGTGGGGGTGCGAACAAACTTTGGGAGGAGTTAGGGGGCTATAACAAATGAGGGATGAGTACATGGAATAATTGGTACAGCTAGAACATTGGGGATTGGGGTGGGGACACAACAGATGGAGGGGAGGATTGGGGGAAGGGGGAACTGAGAGCCGCCTACGCATTCACCCGCTTGTCGACAAGCTCTGCGGTGAACTTGTAGGCGATCTCCATGGTCATCTGCTCCAGCGTCTTCTTGAGTCCTTCCTGACCAATCGGGATGGGAACGCTGCCCATTTTCTCCACCCACAAGTTGCGACCACGCTTAGCGTATTCGTTCGCAACGTAGAGTGGAGTGGGCACCGATGTGGTCAGGGCGACGATCTGGTGATGGTGGCACAGCGTGTATGTGAGCTCCTCCAGTCTGTCCATCGGAGCTTCGCAGTCGTCGGCGAGAATTGTGTAGAGTGGAGTCTTGGCCGAACCCTGGAACACATAAATTGTTGAAGAAACAATATCATTATTTCATTACCTGAAGAGTAGTGTGCGAGTTCAAGAAGAACTGCTTGCAAGCTGGATGGGTGATGTTGTCATCCAGAACGATACCGGCTGGGATGTTCTGTTCAGTGGCCTTGTCACCCGCATTGATCTGAAAAATAGAGTTTAGAGAAAGTTGAGCTTCGTGGTATTTACCCTTTCTTTGAAGAATCTATAGGTGTGATCCTTGGTCACAGCAATATAGATCAACTTGATGTCTTGGTTGAAGCCTTCGATGATACTGCGAGCCAGCGTGATCTCGTAAGAAATGATGGCAGCATGAGATCCTTCCGAAGCACCACTGCGGTAAAGAACAATTCTTTTCGGCAGCCGCTCTCGATGTTTCTCGTACGACTCGATACAATTTTTCAAGACATCTTCGATAGATGCGAGAGTCTGAACTTTTATTATGAGAATGGAGAGCTGCGATTTTCTTACATCTTGTCCAGCTGGACCGAGAACAAAGTCACCGGCAAACTCGTGAGTCGACTTGGCGTTAGAAGAGTATCCAACGACAATCGGATTCAAATGAACTTTGTTATCCACGAACTTTCCGGCTGGTGGGTTCGAAACACTGAGTCCAATGACCAGTTGATCTTCAGTTAGACTGAAAATAATTCGATTTATGATTTACCTCTCAGTTGTACCAACCTCTTTTTCGCGTCAATGACCATATGATTGAGTCCACCAAGCTTCACGTTCGTCTTGTTGATGACATTTTCCAGTGTCAAGTGTTTCCCTTGCTTGATAACGGACAAAGCCTTGGACATGCGCATGTCTTGAATGATCATGTCATTATCCCTCTCGATAAGCTTGAACTTTTCTGGAAACAGTACGATGAATAGATGAACGAGATGCAATAACATACGGTGAAGATGGGTGATGCTGTCATCGCTGATGACGAAGACATACTTGCACTGACTCTCCACAGCAAACATGAGTTTTCCTTCGATGTCATCAGCACTGACAAGCTTGTACTCGGCTGGCTGAGACACGCGAATACCCTTCTTTTGACAAGCTTCAGTGAACGCATTCAAGAATTGCCTGCAAAAAACTTTGAATGCATGCTCAGAGCTCACTTTACTCACTGCAAATCGTTTTGACTGAATCGAGACTGTGCATTTCCAACAACATAAGTTGCCCAAACGTTCGGCCAGTCGCAAGGCTTCAGATAGGGTCCTTGTAGAGAACGCCATTTTCCCGAATTAGCTTTGACAGTCGCTCTTCCAGGGCCTTGAATGTCTTTTGCGTCCATACTCCTGCCTTTCACCTTAAAATATTCAGATGGAGAAGATTTCAAACTCGATCTCACCTGCAACGGCTCGCCGCAGATTTCGATTCCGAAGAACTGCAGTAGCTCATTTGAGCTCTGAATGTCAGCCGCATTTTTTCCTTTCATGATGAGACGCTGGCGACTCATTGGAAGAACAGCACATTCTTTGGTCGTTTTCTGACTTTGAGCACTCGTCTGCTGTGGGATAGTAACACGTTGATCTTTGTGCACTCTCATCAGTTCGATCGGGTAATAGTTGATGTTCCCGCGATCTTTGCAGATGAGCAGGTTTGCTTTTGGATATCTAAAAATGAGTAACTTGTTGAAGTTAACTAAAAATTGCCTTACTGAAGGGTGTAGTCATACCGGTCCCTGAAGTACTTCTGGATGGTACAAGCATTTCCTGCTGCCAACTCGACTCTGGTGCTTTCAGCCGATCCACAATGAAGACTCTCGGCTCGCAAAGTGCGCAGACGACCAGAGTACATTGAGCAGACGTAGAGCCCTTTGATGACCTGATTCACCTTTTCTCTATCGAATTCCCCGAGAGGAGTCGTCGGATCTTTTTGCAGAATCTCATGGATCTTGTTGATAACCATTTGCTCTTTGTGGAAAGCTGCTTTCATCGCTGAAACGGAAACGTAGAAGCACAAAACTTTACCAAAAGCTCTACCATCAATGACAACGGAAGGATTGTTTTGGCCGCGTCCTTTAGGCCCCTCAATGAACTGAACAGTCTTTTTGAGTCCAGGGAGCAGCGATTTTCCATCTCCGACGTCAGGGCAGTCAGAAGCCTCGTATCCATCGTCCCATGGTCGGAGACAGAACACTTTGCCATGCTCGAAGCATCCAAAGCGATCTCTGAATTCTCATTGTTTGCTTCACGTGTAACAGAGTCACTTACGTTTCACGAACGCATGTTTGGTTGAGGATCAGCTCCAGGAATTGCACGTAAGCACGATTGTTCGCTTTCAGGTTGGTATCAGCTGTTCTTTTCTTGATCTTTTCAGCAGAAACGATGAACGTTTCTTTCTTCGCTGCGTGGATTTCAAGAACGATAGCCGGAAGACTTTTCAATTCATCGTTATCCAGTGTCGATCCGTCAATCTCGATCAACTTGGACTGAAAACAACTATAAGTCACGGTTAAAAACGTCAGCCCACCTTGTTTGGAAGCTCCTTGACACCCGGGAAGAGATCTTGTGTGGTGTAGAGACAACTCTGCCCATCGTAAACGATATGATTCTCTTCGTCCATTTTGAAGAACACTCGGTCTTTTTCGATGGCATGGAAAAGAATGTCACAGGACTTCGTATGACGATCGCGAACGATATAGCTGCAACAAACCAAATGATTCAATAAACTGGCAATTCACGCACTCTTCTTTTCCCTTCTTGGTGAAAACGACTTCCTTGGTAGGAGTGAGATCAGCCTTCGCATGAACCACGTACTGATAGACGAGAGTTTCTTTCTTGACCTCGATACCGAACACATTGGTTTGGATACCGTAATCACGTCCAGTGGTTCCTGGAGCGGCCGGTTTCACGTACTTCTTATCAGCAGGAGAAATCTGTACATTATGTTAATTCTCTTCATTATGAAAACCTAACTTACGCCGAGCGCCTTCAAACGTTCGTTACAGTCCGCATTGAACAGAGCCAACGGGTCTTCAGTCTCCGAGCTAGCGGTGCTCGTGTTTCTGATGCGATGACAGGTGGTGTTTCCGTCGTCAGACATAGTGATACCAAAGTTCTGAAAGTAAGAATTAGAATCCTAAAATAGAGCGGGCAAAAATAATGACATCCTATTCGCTACAGGATGGGAAATCTGTACGATTGGTGAAACTTTCGGAAAAAAAATCTGCTTTGAAAACTATGCAAAAATTGTTTCGAAATTCGCGAAAAAAGATAAAAATTTGACCTAAATTTGAATAAAAAACATTGAAAAACGTGATCCTAAATGGAGAAATTGGGGCGCGGGGTCACGCGAGGTCAAACTACAGTATCCCCCGGCGCTGCGTGATATCCTGGCTGAATATATCGATGCGCCTTTAAACCCGCCAAATTCGAAACAGGCCCAAAACTTGAAATTTGTTTTTTTCTCGGGAGATCTCCCGGATTTGTGCAAAATTGTTGCATTTTTCTGAGAAACCAAACGAAAAAATTAACAAAACGGTTTTATTCTTGTGAAAGTTGCTTTATGTTACAGAAAAAGGTTAAAATCAAGTAAGTTTTGCTGTGTGGAAGTGATAAATCGAGTGGAGAAACATTGAAAACGAGAAAGCGGACAATAGAATTGAAACTGAGATACAGACAGAAAGGGTACCGAGTGCTGGGGGTTGAAAAGCTACAGACAGCAGGGGAAGAGACACGTTGAGTGGAATCGACTAAGAACAGGAAAAGAGAACATTGTTAGAGGACAGAGAGCTAAGGTATGCACAACATGGGGGAGTGTACTCTGTGGGGGCAGAAATGGTATCCACGGAAATGGTATGTACACGCATTTCGAGAGAGACAGAAACTATTTACAGACGCAGGAGAGGGGAAAGGTAACAGACCGCAAGCCGAACTCGGAGACTTCTACGGCAAGAAATGGGAAGAAGCTTGTAGAAGTGTCACGGTTTGGCGGAGGAAGCGGTGGAAGAGGACGGTGCAGGTGAGCAGACGATCTGCTGCAATGACTGCATGTTGTGGGCGGTCAACGAGGAGAGGATCGTGGAATCGACGGGTTCCAGGCAAGACGGGCATGTGAACGACTTCATGAGCCATTCGTCGACGCATTCTTGGTGGAACGAGTGCATGCACGGCAGGAACCGAATACGCTCTCCCGGCTCGAAGTCTATCATGCAGATGGCGCATCTGGAATAAGAGTATGAAGGAAGATTCGGATTAGAAAGACTTACTCGTTATTCTTCATGTCACCACGGAACACATCGGCCGGTATCTGCTCGAGAAGGCCGCGAATGCGATTCTTCTTCGCCTCATCAAGTTCCTGAAACATTTCAGAATGTTTTCTAGAACTCTTTTTTGAAAAAGATCATCTCACTCACTTTTCCTTGTTCCTGTGCCTGCCGCTGTCTAATTACGTTGTGTTGGTAGAGCTGATTTACGTACGAGCTCTAAAAATAAACGAGTGTTTGAACAAATAAATGTCTAGTCTGAACGGAATCGGCCACTGGCTTCTTCCGCAAAAGGAGCCGGAAAACAACTCACACTGTTCTGCATCATGCTCGGGTTGGTGAAGCTCATGGCGGTGTCAGACGATGACCTGCTCCTGGAAACATCACAACTTCACATTACACTTTGACCGGTTCGAAAAGAAAGGAATGTCACTGTGAATTACCTTCGAAGCGGCGTCTCGTCGTGTTGTCTGACGAACCCGAACAGCGACGGCAGACAGTTTCCCATTGTCGATAGGAAATCAAGCTGAAACAAAAAGAATTAGAAGTTCACAGTGTGAAGTGTGGGGGGAGTGACGATATCTGAACGATCGATCGCCGATTAGCAGATGCACTTCACTTCCGATCGGAAGGAAAAGAAACGAAGCGAGCGAACATCTTCTTGGCGAAATAAAAAACAATGATAAAAATATGACGGTTGATCAATTGATGAATTATTAGAATCACCACGAAGACTTCCGCCTTTCTCATCTACAAAAATGAACACTTTGAAGGAGCCGCTCCTTGCAGAATTTCAGAAAACGGAACCAGAGGAAAATCGATGGGAAACGCAGGCTTTCCCCACAAAGACTACTGCGCAGAAGAACTTCTCGACAAATATTGATTCTTTTGCGGAACTAGAAGTGGCAACCCTTGCCTTTTTATGCTTCTTTTTCTCTGAGAGGATGTTTCGAAAACATAAAAAGTGTTGGTCACTCAATTTCTAGTTCTAGATCCCTAGAATCTCAATTGGAAGTCTAGACTACTTTTTCGTTCTATTCTTCACTAGATATTTATTTTTCCTCTATTTTCAAGCAGAAAACTTTCAAAATAGTACGAAAATCAATATGTTACAAACAGGTAAAACCAAAAGAGGAGCGAGTGTCTCGAAACAGCCCGATTGCAGCTGTCGGAGGGGAAAACGAGAGTGTGGTGAGCCGGACGAGTCGCAGCTGGTTAGACACTCGACGAGACAGTGTTCGGCGACAAGAGACGCAGAGAATTGCCGCATGACACACGACTGCGCCAGCCCCCTTTTCGGCGTCCCTGACACCCCTCCAGCTGACTATTCGCTTGATTCCGCATATTCTTAGAATTCTAAACCACCTGCCTACTTCTCAACTCAAAAAATTTGCCGTTATTCTACTACAAACGCCAAAAAAGTTGGCAGTCGGCGGGTCTCGCCACGAAATCAGTTTTCCGGTGTTTTCTCGATTCTGTACCGATTCTCACAAACTTTTTGAATAAAATCGGATAGAACAGAGAATTTGAAATCGAACGATAGTTAATTTCACCAGAATCGTTCCGTTTTTCATTGGCAAATACCTATTTTTCGACTCTTTGTGAAAAAACAAAAAATCTGGAAATTGAAGTTGAAAAACGGAATGATTTTTTTTGAAATTGACTATTGTTCGGTTCCAAATTCTCTGTTCTATCCGATTTTATCAAAAACATTTAAGAAAATCGTTCCAGAATCGGGAAAACACTGAAAAACCGGTTTCGTGGCGAGACTGCCAACTTTTTTGGCGTTTGTAGTATTCAAAACGTTTTAAAACTACAAAATTTAGAGCTAAAATTGAAAGAGAACAAATGAAAATAGCAAGTTCGCGGCGGGACCAATTCGAAAAACAGGTTCTACAGTACCCCGGAAGACGCATGCTGCCGGTTTGTCCAGCAGGTCTCGTGGCGAAGAAAATTGGTATTTTAAAATTTTTATTCAAGTATTTCAAAGCAAAAACAGTGAAAATCATAAGAAAAAAAAAGAGAAATGTGGTGAAAAACACGAAAAAAGACCATCAGAATGGGAAGGAAAACGGGTTAAACATAAAAGTTAGTTAGTCAGCCTGGTTCAATTAGGTAGTTGTTGTGGCGAGGATACAAAAAAGAGAAACAGGGAGGTGTCGGGTCATTGGGACGGATGGATTCAATCGGTTTTGGACGGGTGATAGTGGTCTGGGACTGTGCGAACTTTAGAGATCACACAACTCACAACTCGGGTTTACAATGGGGAAACAATAACCAAACGATTGCGAATAGGAATTAGAATAAGATGGGGAAAAAGTTGAAAAACGAAAGAGTTTCACCTAGATAAAAGCAAACCGAATGGTCATAAATAAGAGTGTTTCACCCGAAGAAAAGAGACAAAGGGAATACTAACGGGGGGGAGCGAGAGCGCTATTCGACTGGGTGAAAACATCGGTACTGAACGGGGAGATTTGGCAATGGGAGGAGAGAGAGGGGAAAGTGAGTAGGAAATGGCGAAAACAGGGATCGGGAAATACTATCTGGAAAATGCTAGCTCGAGTTCTCTAATTATTCTTCACTTATGATAATTATGGTAATTGATAATATTATCGCTTGTATTGGGGTCGAAGATCACTAAAACTGACGACATCTAGATGAGAATCACGTGTCGCGATGAGCATTCTTTCTTGAGCCCTTTCCGGACCTTCTAGCGTCTTTCTGCGACTCGAGAAACTTCTTATGAACCACTCCATTTTTGGCGTTTTTGAACTCGTTGGAAGGATCCAGACAGCACGAGAAATATTCGTCTTGGCCGAACTCCACGTTATCAAACTTGATGCAGAAAGAGTGGTACCATTGGTTGCAGTCGCTACACTCAACCTGAAATTACCACGATTTGTATTCCTCAATCCTTTTCTATCCAGCTTACCCAAAATGGTTCAAACTTGTGCGTGTTTTTGGTAAGGCAGCACCATTTCGCCGGTTGACCTCCACAAGTTTCCTTCGCAGAAGTTGAAGTTTCAGTGCTTTCGGCCTTCTTCTGAATCAAGAAACAATAGTCATTTTCTGTCTCTGCATCACTCACTCTTCCCCTTTTCTTTGGAACCGTTTCTTCTGCTTCGTCTTCTGGAGCTGGAGATTTCGCATTACGATCTTTGTCAGTGGCTTTGGCTGCTGATCGCTTCAATGCCTTCGGAGTTCTTCCTTTCCGTTTCGGTGTCTCAGCAACTTCCTCTTCATCATCGTCTCCTTCCTCACCATCAGCGTCTTTCTTGGGAACCTTCTGAAAATGAAACATTGAGTTGAATCCACAATCCTGATAGAAACGAACCTTCGGAGAGCCGGCTTTGACTGTTCTGGTCGATCTTCGAACAGTCTTCTTCTTCTTCTGAGTACTCTTCTCATCGTCATCGGAATCAGAGTCACCGGATTCATCTAACTGCTTCATCGAGCGACGGCCGTTGTTTTTCGGTGCAACTTCAGCTTTCGGATTCGCAGCACTCTGCTTCTCCTTCTCCTCAGCAGCCTTCTTCTGAACAACCTTCACCTCTTCTTCTTTCTTCTTCTCGGGAGTTACATTCGGAGAGTCATCTTCCATTTTGTCCTCCTCTCTCGGCTCATCGATACTTTCCTTGGATTGAGTTGCTGAACTCATTGATGTATTTTCCGAAGTAGAAGCAATGATTCCCGGGAGTGGAGATTGAACAGGAGTAGGTGCAGTTGAGATGCTTGAAGGGCCAGCTTGATCGTCGCCGTGAGGAGTGGAGGTGTTCCGAAGTGCTTTCGACGCGGCCTCGAAGTTCTTTCTCGTCGTAGCGTCCTTCTTCCGATTGGCCTCTTCGCTGTCCGGCAGAACTGGAGACGGTGTCTGTGTGCCTCCGTTAAGTTCGGTTTCCAGTGCAACAGGAGTAATGACTGACAACTTCTCTACTGGTGCCACACGTTTTGGTTGTTTCTCCACGACGCTATCGCTGAATCCGACCACATCGACAATCTCGCTCGATTCAGTCCTCTCCGACTCGGTCCTTCGGCGAATATCCGCCCCAGATGTGATACTCGATGAATGACGATCTTCGTCGGCTTCTGGGGAACTTTCGTTGTGAACGGCAGACGAAGATGGCTGACAATCCATGAGAGACGGTGTTCCTGCACCAGACAGACAGGCAATAACGGGAACCTCGTGAGCCTTTTTCGGGGTTGATGAAGCAGCGTAAATGGCAGAAGATATTTCCAACATAGCGCGCTGAAAATTAGAATAAGAGCAATATTGAAAAGTTGAAATTACCGATGATCGATCCAAGTCCTTGAGATGTTCAATTGCCACTTCTGGGGTTGCATTGAGGTTTGTCGTCATGTGTGTGTAGCATTCTCCAAACCTGGGCTCTACTCGAATTGCAACAGGAGCAAAAACTACTGAATCGTTCGTTTTCTGAGATGTCGACTGGGGAGGTTGAAAGGCGCTCGAGGGCGATGGTTTGAAGTTGCTCGCAAGATTCCAGAGTGTTTTACCGATTGCTCGTGTCCGTTCTAATCCGGCGCGTCCGTTATTCTCCCGCTTGCCCAAAACTCCCGAGAGCTTCACAATGGCTTCGATCGTTTCTTTCTCGGCCAACACAGAATCCGCCACTTTGTCACTAGTAATCAACAAGAGTTCACCACTTGATTTATCTTCCGGAATTTTCTCGATGAGATAAATGGCAAGATGATTGATGCGCTCAATGATTTCCTCTTTTGTATCGGGATGTTCAATGACTGATAGAGCAACTAGAGTTTGGACAGTATAAAGACTGAGTTTAGGATGCCGAGATTCTATTCGAAAGATCATATCCGTCAGCAACGTCTTATAGGGACCTTCTTTAGTGTTGTGGTAGAGAAAAGAAGTCAGCGATCGGTACGAAATGTCAGAGTGTTTCTTCATGCGTTTCGATTCTTCCGGCATTTCGAAATCCAGTCCATGAGATGTACTCTGAAAATGTGAGAAATACAAAAGGAAACTTTCATTTAGCTACTCACCGGGAAGTGCTGATCCTGTTTCGAAGACGAAGCATTCATGGCGTATTCCGAGTTACCGTTCGTTGAATCGGCCTCTTCCTGCTGAACCTTTTTCGAGCTGCTGCTACTGCTCGGATCGGCAATCAACTCTGCTACTGGATTACCCGAGAACACTTTCAGTTTCGTGTCTTTGTGCTGTTCCAGCAAACGAGATGTTTCGTCGTCTTGCGGTACTTCTACGCTGAACACAAAGATTGCGTCCGTCTGGAGACCTTCCTCGCCAGGTTTGATCGAACCGCCGTTGCGGTGTCCGAACTTGATGGTATCACCACTTTTCAATTTTCGTGGTTCTGACTTCTGAAATATGGCATTTACACAATCTCAAATCATTTCTTTACTTTACTAACCTTCAGACGTCGATCGTTGACGTACGTGCCGTTCTCGGATGTGTCCAGAACGAGGTAGGTCTCGTCGTTGGAAGTGTTTTGATGGAGGATCTTCGCGTGGAAACGAGAAATCAATGGATTGCTGGAAATTAGAAAACTGATAAGCAGAGCAAGAGATTTGTATAAATTCGGACAACTGAACAGAGTCACATGGAAATGTAATCCAGTGGTTGTGAGTGAGGCGGCAGGTGGAAGGAAAGCCTTGTTTTCTAATTCTCATAATGAGTAGCTGCTGCATGTGCGTGACTCATTTTGGAAACGAAACTGGGGGAAGAGCTATGCGGCTGAGTCTTCGAGAATGGAGAGAGACTGCTTGGAGAAGAAGAAAAAGAAAGAGAACGATTCGTTGTAAAATACATTCCACTTCGTGTGAAATGAAGAAACGGGCGGAGCAGATATGAAAAACACGGCTATGAAGTGACTGCCTACCGTACCCCGCGACTCGAATCAGAACGTGCTCGTCCCCCTCGAGTAAGACTATAACACACCAGACAGGACCAGATACTAATCGTAATAATGACCATAACAAAAACAATAATAAATAATAGTTATAACTAGGTTTCCTCCCAAAGGAGCACGTGATACGAATGGAAAGAGACTACCCGGGCCTAGCACAATCACGTTGTGTTGCTATGGAGAGAGGGGTGGGCTCGCCGCCCGGCGGAAACGGAGAACCTACATATTATTGCTCTGTTCGACCGACAGGATCACCTCGTTGCTCTCTCCGCGGCCGAATGTTTTCCCATTTTGCAACCTGGAATTAGCGTGTTCAAGAGAGAGCCCGCCTGAATGGACTACTCACGAAATGATGGTCTTTTTGAGATCTTCGGGGGATAATTGACTGATGTCGCCCCTACCGGAGTTTGACATAATTCGTCGGAGATACAGTCTCTTCGACATCTTCTTGTCTGCCATCTAACTCAGTGCATTCCCTTTTACTGCAAAAAAAGAAGATGAATAGAAGAACTTGAGAACCAGGACGGAGATGCGATAAAATTGGGATTTGAAGACGGATCATGCTCAAATAGGCTGGGAAAGAATGGGAAAGGAAGACAGGAAAGAAAAGAGAAGACGAATAATAATTTGACGGGCGAAAGAAGGGGAAAAAGAAGAAGGAAAAGGAGCCTAGCAAAACGCACACAATTTATGGAGAGCCAATTAAGTATCGGAAGTGTGCCCGAGTGTAGATAGCTTAAATTAGAATTCGTATAGTGGCGCGGCTCCATGTGACCGAGCCTGTTCTCATGAAATTAGAAAAAACGGCAGTGAGAAGTGAGTGAGCAGTCGTGGTGGGTGAGTGACGGGAGGCACGAAGAGGGGTCCATAAATTCTCGCCACTAGGTCGGAAAAAGAGAAGAGTGAGAAGGAGAAAGTGACACGTGAACATCTGTTCTGTGCAGCCGCACTCACAAAGACGCCCATGTTTTTGAATGAAAAGAAGCAATGGGAAGAAAGAAAGGCGAGGAAGTCGCGGGAATTAGCAACGTTTAGGCACGATAATATATTTATTATGTAACCTTGAACCGACACTGTTAGTTCTAAAACGATGAATGACAGTCGGTTCGCGAAATGTTCAATCCCCGCGTCTCTTTCAATGACATATTACTATCAGCTGCGACACAGTTGCCTTATCAGTCACAATTGATCGAAGGAAGAGAAAAAAAATGCGGTCGTTACCGAAAGACAGCAACTGTTTTGAGAAGGAGACGGGCGTGATTTCTGTATATTTTAGTTTCGAAAAAGTTTATGTCAACAGTTTTCGCCGCGCGACTTCACTGCGAAAAATCTTTTGTGGTCTGACCAGAATGGGAATTTCCCTCTCGTAAAAGTGCATTGCGGACACGACGAAAAAAAGCGAAACGTTTGTGGCTAATCCGAAATTCCAAAAACTTGTGGGAAAAAGTTCGAAAAAGACGGGAAAGAAAGTTTTGTTTCAATGGCAAGGGCGCAAAAAAAAGCGTAATACCCAAAAAGAAGGGGAAAGTTGTGTGTGCCGCGAGCGAAATAATGGATGTTGGAGCGTTTTTTCGTCGGACGAAATGGTGAAAAAAGCGAAATCTTGGTGGATTTCGAAATGTTGTTCACAATTTGTGACCATGAGGGTTACGGTAGGAAATGTTTTCGATACATTCAACAATTTTCAGAGAGGAAATTGGGAAACCAAGAATTGTGTCTTTGTTCTCCGGAAATGAATGGCAGACAACCGGTGACGAAACGAACACATTTTTCGTATGGGGGATCTACACGAAAATCGGAAGTTTGGATCTCGTTATCTCACCAGATTCGATTCGACACCGCGGAACATTGAACTTGAAAAAGAAACAGCAAAAAGATGAAGAAAACCGAAAACAGCTTGCGCATCCGAAGATGGCGGTTGAAAAACTGCGGTGATGAGATGAAGGGCGATGATGAAGGGGGAGACCGGGGCAAAAACAAGAAGGAGAAGAAGAAATGATAAGGAGGACCGAGCAAAAAATTGATCGATAACAGACAGAAACGAGGGGCCCCGTGTGATGTCGACAGTGCCGCGGACGAGGATGGCGCGGCGCCGACGGGCAGACACTTGCCCGCTCTCACTCACTACGCTGTCGCGCGCACCCCGGCACTCTCACTTGGATCAATAGACGAGAGAAGACAGGATGTAGAGAAGAAAGACGCAGATGCTTGGCACGGGAAAGAGAGTGTTGAAACAAGCAGAGGGCGGAGACACGGGCGGTGAGGGGCGCAACGAGTCTCTGCGACGAACTGGCTGCCCAGAGGACGCCCGAGTCTATAGTACATCGTCTCGTAACATTGCTTTGTCCCCACTGAACGAAACACTCGTTGCCAACAGACGGCGCCATAGTAGTCGACGTCTTCTCCTTCTTCCGACCCCTCCGATGTTGAATCCGTTGTGAACTTCAGAATCACCAGAAAATAGGAAAACGATACTGCAGAAAGCCCTCTTCCCGTCGCTTCCCTTCATTTTTGTAAATAACCCTGACATATTTCGAAACTAGTTTTCTCGTCTCGTCCGAAACTCAATTAACCGATACGAGAAGAGTCGAGAACGCCTGCTGGCAGAAATGACTCGTGTCGTCGTCAAGTGTAATTGAAAAATATCTTTTCGAGTTTCTCTTTCCCCGCGTTTAAAAACTCGATCACATCACCGTGTTTTCGATGCATTCCCCCCTCCATTCGAAATACACTAAACAGCTGTCGTTATCAACGGAATCTCGTGATCTCTTTGCTTGTGTCTCGTGTCTTTCCGAAGCATTCTAACAAGGATCGCCAGGATTTGTGCCATGCCCAGACAATATTTCTAATTGCTTTTTGCGCAACTTATCACAATTCAAATCTTCTCATCTTTTCTCCTAGTTCCAGTTTTTCGATTTGCAAAAAGCACGTCTCTGAACCTATTCTTACACACCAAGACAAGGTCGATTCGATGTAAACCAAGCTAATGACGCCTAATAGATAGCACGATGAGAGAAGCGTCTAGAAGTATTCTTATCACTTTATGCCATACGCGTTTCAGTTTTTAATAGGCTCTCTCATACACTGATGACCTCGCTTAATCGACTAATATTATTTGTCTGTTTGCTTGAGAAAACCAAAAAAACCAACGGAATATGATCGTTTCTCGACGCGGTTTGATTTCGAAAACCAAAACTAATCGTTGATAACAGACAGAAACCACTGGGAAAGTAAACAGGGAAGAGAGACACGGTTGGCACGGAGCCAAACGGGCGAAACGCATTATCGCGTCGATAACAACGCGTGCTCTGAGCGGAAACGTATATTCCGAAGGAAACTGGATGAGTCACGCCACCGGGAGACACGAGGGGCACAGACATGTCTTTTCTTTTTTGATAGCACTCAACAAAAAGCGGTGTATTGGATATGTTTACATTAGAGGTTGCCACTTCGTCGCAAGGCGGTGCTGCGGTGCTGACGATACTTCTCCAGTGTGTTGTGCCGGCTGTAGCGACGATTTGTTTATATAAACGCGCGGAGAGCCGAACTGAGAAATTTGAGGAACGGATGGTGCCGGCTTCATGCCGTCGGCGACGATTACAGGTTCCGACGACGCAATATTTGCGGGGGTCGAATTGAATGGATTTGTGACGGGAATTCCGCCAGCAAATCGACTAATCAACAGAATAAAGCTATCGGAACGGAGAAAAACTGAGAAAAAAGTGGGAAATCGAAGCAAAAACTGAGAGAACGAAGTGGAAAAAAATTGTTGAAAACTGATTGAAACATTCCTACAGTACCCCGTGGGAAGACGCAGCACTCAAAAAGTTTTACAGGTCTCGACACGAATATTTCGGTACGATTTACGGAGACACATTTCGCAACACTTTTCGTCTTTTTCCGTTGTCTCTCCCAGCTGTCCGATGTACTTCACGACTGGACAGAAACGTTTTACGTTTTTTACACTGGTTTTTGTTGCGAAATTGCAAAAGTGCAATCTTCGTTCGTCCTGTTCAATAGAATTTTTTAATTCATTATTTAGCCAATTCAATTTATATGAATCAATTAATTATCCACATCGATTCTGATGTTGAATTTCAAATTTAACTTGTGAAAGATCACAATTTGCCCTTTTTTCTCGCTTTCCCGCCCTCTAACGTCACCCGTTAAAGATAGCGATCAGACATAGTCGAGGGATTCTTGCGCTTCCACGTTTCCGTCTCTGATTCTTTCAATTTGTCGCAGTTTGTAGTGTTTTGTGTGTTAAACTCAACAAAACCTTCCTTTTTGCAGAATTCATCTTGGGCAGTCGGAAATGACCGACTTTCTAATTGCATTCGGTTCACAAACGGGACAGGCCGAGACAATTGCGAAGAGTCTGAAAGAGAAGGCAGAGTTGATTGGTCTCACGCCGCGCCTCTTCGCTCTCGACGAAAATGAGAAACAAGTGGGTGCTTGAAACGTTTTTGAATTTTAAACTTGCGAAAAGTTAAAAAAAAGAAAAACAAAATGGTTTTTTTTTCAGTTTAACTTGAACGAGGAGAAACTGTGTGCCATTGTGGTGTCGTCGACGGGAGATGGAGATGCTCCTGACAATGCTGCTCGATTCGTGAGAAGAATCAACCGGAGAACTCTGCCGAACGATTTCATGTCAGGTCTGGAGTACGCCATTCTCGGTAAGTAGGCAATATGTGAACTGTGATCGATTACGACATGAGATGACGATTGCCTGTCCTTACTCTGTCCTTTTCTTCCTGATAGTGGTGGTTTAATTTTCTAATTGGCATTGAAATTTGAAATTCGAACTTTGACTTTTTAGGACTCGGCGATTCGAACTACTCGAGCTACCAAACGATTCCTCGCAAGATCGACAAGCAACTCAAGGCTCTCGGGGCGACTCGGCTGTTTGAGACTGGGGAGGCTGACGATCAAGTGGGGTTTGGAGGGAGTGGTGTTGCACGGAACTGATCGATTCTTGTTTCAGATTGGAACTAGTCGTCGAGCCATGGATCGAGAAGCTTTTTTCGGTGTTGGCGGCCAGATTCAACATTTCCGAGGAGAAAATGAATGCGATAACAGAAGCACCGCAAGTGAAACTGAATCAGATCAAGTCGGAGGAAGAGAAACAAGCATTGCTATTGAAGAGGAGAGCTGATGAGGATGAAGACGAGGATGAGATCAGCGGCGTTGGACATCTCGCACATGAGCCATACGAGTATCCTGAACTCTCTTTGCTCAAAGGTAAGTGTTTTCTAGCTTCGAATTCACCTTGATATCTTGATTTCTAGGACCAAGCGCCCTTTGCAACGATGAAAATCTCCGAGTACCCATCGCCCCACAGTCATTCATAGTTTCCTCTGTTTCTCACAAAAAGTTGTCTCTGGATACCAAACTGGAGTGGCAGAACCTGTGTAAAATGCCCGGAGTGATCACGAAACCGTTCGATGCACTTGTAGTTTCCGCAGAGTTTGTCACTGATCCCTTTTCAAAGAAGATCAAGACGAAGAGAATGATCACTGTTGATTTTGGAGGTAAGCTGTTTCAATAAAACGTTCATAGTCACCGAATCGTTCCAGAGCACGCCGCAGACCTGCAGTACGAACCCGGAGATGCCATCTACTTCTGTGTTCCGAATCCAGCCAAAGAAGTCAACTTCATTCTGAAGAGATGCGGAGTGCTTTCAGTGGCCGATCAGCAGTGTGAACTTTCGATCGATCCGAAGACCGAAAAGATCAACGCACAGATTCCGGGACATGTGCACAAGATTACGACGCTTCGTCACATGTTCACCACATGTCTAGACATCAGAAGAGCGCCGGGAAGGGTATGATTGTTTTAATTATAAACAGAATGCGAGATAACAAAAAATTACAGCCACTGATTCGTGTTTTGGCTGAAAGCACCTCGGATGCCGCAGAGAAGAGAAGATTGCTTGAGTTGTGCAGTGCACAGGGAATGAAAGACTTCACAGAGTACGTGAGACAACCGGGAATATCTCTTGCTGACATGCTCCTCGCGTTCCCGAATGTCAAGCCTCCAGTTGATCGTCTTATCGGTAAGTTTTTTCTCTCGATCCTAAATAATTGTTCATTTCTCAGAGTTGCTCCCTCGATTGATTCCCCGGCCGTACAGCATGTCCTCCTATGATCAGAGAAGAGCTCGTCTTGTCTACTCAGAGATGGAATTCCCAGTTGGCGAGGGTCGGAGATATTTCCGCAAGGGACTAGCCACCGAATGGCTCAACTCTTTGAGAATTGGAGAGACAGTACAAGTACTCGGCAAAGAACCTGCTCGCTTCCGACTTCCACCTCTGGGTCAACCCAAGAACACAGCTGGAAAGCTTCCACTTCTGATGATCGGACCAGGAACTGGAGTATCTGTCTTCCTTTCCTTCTGTCATTTTTTGCTGTATGTTAAACCAGAGTTATTGCCCTCATTGTTCTGTTCAGAAAACTGAAGCGTGAGTCTCCAAACGAGTTTCTCGATGTGCCCCGAATCCTCTTCTTCGGTTGCCGTGACGTCTCCGTCGACGGGATATACATGTAAGTGAGCACTTTTGACTCTTCACGAAGACTAAATCGTAAAGTACCACCAGATTTATGTGTCTCGTAGCGCAGATGTGATTTCCATGTTTGGCGAAAGTCGTAAACCAAAGTAGTAATTTGGTCGCTTGTAAATAACCAAATCGCTAGTTTTGAAAAAGAAGAGAAAATTGCCGAGAGAGAAAATGAATAATTACAGGAACGAGCTGCGCGAGTTCGTCAAGGAAGGGATCCTCACCGACTTGATCATCTGCGAAAGCGAACAGAAGGGACAGAGAGTTCAGGATGGATTGAGGAACAATCTCGACAAAGTACGACCGTTCCTGACACCTTCTGCAGAGTCGAAGATCTTCATTTGTGGAGATGCGAAAGGAATGTCGAAGGATGTGTGGCAGTGCTTCTCGGATATTGTGGCCGCTGAGCAGGGAATTCCTGATTTGGAGGCAAAGAAGGCGTTGATGGAGTTGAAGAAGGCCGATCAGTACATTGAAGACGTATGGGGATGAAGAAGACAACTGGGATGATAAATCGTGTTATTTATGTTACGGATAAATTATAACTGATAAGATATTGAATGTTCGAACTTCGAATCATCTGCAAGGTCATTGACTAGAATCTGGCGACTAATTCTGTAGTTAAGCACAATTGTTTTCTTCTTCGTTTCTGCCCCCGCCCAATCAGTTCTCGGCCACAATGTGGTCACTGCGCAATCTTATCGACGGAAACGATAAAAGTATGTTATCACGTGGAGCGACCAGAGGAGAGGACTTCTTGTGCACGACACCCCGCTTCGTTTTGTTTATTTTATCAACACATCTAAATACAAATTGCAGAATGATTTTCCACGGAGAAACACTGGAACTGACGAGTCGTCCCGTTCACGAGACACTGCTTCATCAGTATCAGACATTGCATGCCAAGGATCCGGAAGGGTTGGCATTCATGACTGCTGAGGATGAGAAAGACTGCATCAACTTTCAACAGCTCTACCGGAAAGTTGTGATGCTCTCCGAGTGGTTTGTAGAGAATGGATACAAGAAGGTTTGTGGGATCGGGGCAGTTTACTCTGAATCTTAGAGTTCTCAGGGAGAAGTCATCTTGCTCGCCACTCACAACAACTGGCGGTTTTTCGTGGTTTCTCTGGCAGCTTGGAGAGCTGGTCTCATCGTTTCAGCTGCTTCTTACGAGTTCACTCCATGTAACTTCATCTAGAAACTGTTCTTCCAAATGTTGACTCTATTCAGTTGAAATGAGCTACCAAATTGACGACTCCCAGGCAGTCATGATCTTCGTTGATGCTTCAACTGTACCCATTGTTCTGGAAGCAACGAAAGAAATGTCTTCCGTTAGACACATCGCCTCTTTCTCTCCATCTCCTCCTCCCAAAGTCCTTCAGTTTGAAACCCTTACTAGTCGTCTTATTCGAAATCTCAAAATGCCAGCAATAGACCCACCAAATGACATTGTCTTCCTTCCCTATTCATCAGGAACCACTGGAAAACCGAAAGGAGTCATGATTTCTCATCAGAATTTTTCAATGATGATGGCTTCTAGTATCAAGTGAGTCTTGTTGTGTTATTCAAAGTGATCCCCAACGTTCCAGAGCATTCGGAGCAGTTGCCAAGGCATTCGGGATTCCTGAGGACTTTGTGATTCCCCAAGATCTCCATTTCCTGCCAATGTATCACGCGTTGGGAATGTTCCGTACTCTTCTGAACTCTGCTCGCGGAACTTGTCAAATCATATTCACAAAGTTCGATATGGAACTGATGCTGCAGCTGGTTGAAAAGTACTCCATCATGAATCTTGCCATGGTTCCAGCCATCCTTGTCCGTCTGGTCAACTCGCCTCTTCTTCAAAAGTACGACATCAGCTCCTTAGCAAGTATCACTGTTGGATCTGCTCCCCTCCCAGTAGGAGCTGTTCAGAAACTAAAGACAATGTTGCCAGATGTGAAAGTTATCCAGGGGTATGGAATGACGGAACTCACCTTTGCATCCCATCTGCATCATGCCGATTCTCCGCCTGGAAGTGTGGGACGACTAGTTCCAGGAACTTCTATGAAGGTAAAGAAGGACGACGGATCTCTTTGTGGAGTTGGAGAAGTAGGAGAGCTTTGGGTCAAGGGACCAACAGTAATGAAGGGATATTGGAGAAGAGAGACTCAAAGCAAAGAGTTGATGGATGCGGAAGGATACATGAGAACTGGAGACCTCGTTTACTTTGACAAGAATGGAGACACATTCATCAGTGATCGTATCAAAGAACTTATCAAAGTCAACGCAAAACAAGTTGCTCCTGCTGAGTTGGAGTCGGTGATTCTGGAACATGATGATGTGGCAGATGTGTGTGTCTTCGGAGTCGACGATGCAACCAGTGGGGAGAGACCAGTGGCGTGTGTGGTTTCTAAGAAACGGAAGGACCAGGAGACGGCAAAGGCCATTATGAAACACATTAACGGTGAGTTAGTCTGTTATTCCCTATGATCATAGGAAAGTTCAGAGAAACTGGCTCGTTACAAACACATCAAAGAGGTCGAGTTTGTCAGTCATATACTGAGAACTGGAACTGGAAAGATTTTGAGGAGAAACATGAAGAAGATGTTCTTGGATTCAAGGAAGGCTCGTCTCTGATTCTGAACGTTGTTTGTACAACGTTAACTTTGCAAATAAACTTATCGAGTCTTTGTACATTCTGTATCTTGTCTTGTATCTCTGCCAGATGGACTACGTCCCCGCAATGGACCATTCGTGCACTCTCAAAAGTCGTGTCGTTAGGAGTATTGATTACTTAACGTGTCCGTACTCATTTCTTTTTTGATTCCCTTCAATTTTCCATCTTCTGTTCAAAAATGTCAAAACCACAGCCTGTCCTTGGCGATATGCCATTCCATGTGAAACAGAACATTGCGAGCTGGACAAGTACAAAAACAAGGTGGGTGAATCTTCAACACTTTTCCTACTTGCTCTCTTCCAGTTTATCCCTTCGGTTGTGCTCCAAAGAGTATAAGAAAATAGTGGATGAGTGTGTCACCCGGTACAACTCTCTGTCTGTTGAACTATTTTCTGACATCAATTATCTGCAAATCAAGTTTGAAACTGATAAAGGTGTCAAGGTCGCATTGGCGTACTTCACGAAAGGCAACGGATACGTTATGCAAGCTTACAACAAATGGGAAAAGCCATATTCGACAGGGAACTTCATTGAGGCAGGTGTTCAATACTTGTCCAAATTTATCGAGGACAAGAAAATGTTTCTGAAGAGCTTCCTTCTTACCATTCGTTATCGGGAAAGGGACGGTTATTCACAAAACAGACATGGCATTCAGCTACCACAATGTAGTTACGAGCAGTTTAAGGAGAATGAAAGGATGTTCTTCGAACGTCTACAAGAAGCTCATAGAAGCACAGGACGAAAGCTGAAGGTCGAGAAGTTCAAAATGATATATTGCGGACCAGATGACAGAATAACTTCAGTTCTGAGAAACTTCCATCCCGGAATCCTGAACAACATTGTCTTGTTCAGTGAACCTCTGATTCGTGATCTTCCATTAGCCAACTTGATGGCAACTGAGCAATGGAGACAAGCCGAGAAGTTTGACACTCTTCAATGGATTGTTGATGTTCCATTCGAGAAATGGTCCCACTTCAGTTCCGTGAAACTTATGATGCCAACAGTCTCCATCAGCACACTTAGAGATATGATAGAGGTGAGGAAATGACTAGTTTCACACATAAATTTTCCCGTTTCAGTTTTATCTGCGTCGCCCGGGACCTGCGTACTGCTTACTGTACACGTCTTCAAACCTCGATATGCTCGAATTCGACAGCTACTTTTATCAGTTTCCACGCGTTTTTCTCTTTCCGATGAGACGTATTGTGAGTAGACCTGGATCTGATTCTGTTTTAGAAGTGAGCATTCAACCCAATATGATTATGATTGTCAAAAAATGAGTAAACGTTTATTAAATTGTGTCTCTTATTATTATTATTATTATTATTNNATTATTATTATTATTATTATTAACAACATGAATCGAGATCATCGTTGCACCGAGTTTTTCTCGTCTATATCCTTGTTCAAACACTGTTCGAGAGTCTCTCTGAGTTGCGTTCTCCTCAGAAGATATTCATCAGAAATCACTGCATACAAGGCACTCCGTTCGCATCTAAACGTTTAGCTAGATACTATCTCTCTGTAACACTTCAACTTACACATCAGCTTGAACACAGCAGTCTCTGAGGAGTGCACACTCCTTCCGTTTCCTGGCCACACCCAAATGACAGTTTTCCTCCTTCCTCGGCTTTCTCTCTTTCAACGCACTGGCTCGACACACCCGATCAGTGATCAGGAACTCGCGAGTCACATTTGCTACTGGAACACATTTGTCCAAGTAGGCGAATGCTTCATCTCTTCGTTGGTTCATCATTTTGAAGTCCTCCTCCAAAGTTCCTCTGCAGTTTTGCCATGTGGAATCGGAATTGTCATCTGAATCAAGGCCATCGATGGAATGAGACTGTAAAAGTGAAACTAGAGATTATTTTCTGGGATATGAACTACATTTGAGGCTTTTGAGCAATCAACTCTGAGCTGATGAGCGTCTTTCTGACACTGTAGGTACTTGAGGCAGAGGGAGAATGGCGGGGATTCAATGATCCGCACTTTCTTTTGTTTTTTGGGAACAGTAACTGATGCTCGTGGATGAGCTTCTTCTTCTGAAAGTTTCATTCAACTATGTCAAATTGTCAGATGTATACCATTTTGTGCACACTCTGCCATTTTGATATCTACTTCCTCTTTCAAACCATTCAACGTCCGTCCATTTTCACTGTACACCGCCGTCTGTTCGCATCTGAGAAGACGTGGAAAGTGTCAGAGAGCCGTCAAAGAACTCACCGAACAGCTGGATCGCAGCATCTGCGCAAAGCATCGCAACGATTGGAGAGACGGGCGATACGGATGGTGCAGTCACCGTCTGTGGAGGTTCGGTTGAAGAGGTACCCCGCACAGAAACGGTTCTGATAGATGAGAAGTTTTGATGGAAAAGTGAAAGGGATGTTCTACCTTATCAGAACTTTGAATGTATGTCTGATTGTTTTCTCTCAAAGTGTTGTCAATACACGTTCTAGACTCCATCTTGATTATCTCCTCGTACCTCGAAATGGTTGTGAAGTCACTGCTCATTTTCTGAGCACACTTCTGCTCTATTTTCTTGTCATCACACATTTTGAGTAGCTGGGTTCTCTCATCGACGCACTCATAGTAAGAATCACAGACAAACCGAAAACGAAGGGGCTGGAAGCATCTATTAGGAGCTTCATCTCTGTGTCACTTACAGTTACACTGAAAACAGAGTTGACAAAGTATAAACAGAATATGAGAATGGTTGCAATGTTTCTCATTCTGAAAAGAATGTGTAAATAAATCCACGCTACCCAGGATTAGTATTCCGTCTTGCATATCCATGTCTTTGTTCTCTGTTCAAAAACCGGTCTCAAATAATCAGAAACAGTTCATTCGATGCATCCATCAAATCACAGACCTTTGGAGAAAGAAAAAGGAAAAAGAAGAAGAATAAAAGACACAAAATATAGAGAAACGACTATTCGGGTGGGGCACAAGAGCTGTTCAGTGCATATTTTTGGTCAGTGGGGAGGAGAAAATGGACATGAGAGGAAGATGGGACCCTGTATGGAGAGCTGATAAACTGATTATTAGTAGAGAAGAGGCACACGCCTCGGAATTTCCAAATAATCAATTACAAAGAGAATATTAAGGTTTTTGGCATAATTTAAGACACCAGCTATTAAACGAAACATAGTCGATTATAACTGATTAGGGGCAGAACAGGACTGATAGAATCTCAGAGTGAAAGAGATGGGACCCTGGAGACGGCTGAAACTACATAACAAACAGAGAAAAGTGAATCACCGATGGCAGAGAGGAAAGAACGGGAATAGGGGAACGAGAGTAGGGATACGGGAGACAAGTTACTCGGAGTCACCGTCCTCCGAATAAGCGTAGTTGGCGTCATGTCGTTTCATCAGAGGAGAGGCTCCTTCGCCGCGTCGATGCAGTTTCTGACTGGGATATCCACGTTGGTGTGGTGGACGACCTGCTCCGGAAGATCCTGAAAACAGACAATGAAAAGTTATACATTTGGAATAATGGATTACCGCTGTGCGATCCTGCTCTGTTTTGATGTTGTTGGAGTATCGAATGAGCTGGACTTGCAAGTGACCACGATTGTAGACGGCTGCGGATCTCAGAGAATGTGGGTCGTCGTTCAATGTTCTCGTGCCAGCACTCAACCATCAGACTGTAGATGTTGGTGGGACAATTATGGGGGCATTCCAACAAGTGACGATTGGCAATCAGCTCGATGACTTGCTGGTTGCTGGCTCCCTCGTATGGCTGTCTTCCGAACGACCAGATCTCCCAAAGAGTGATTCCGTACGACCAGACATCGGATGACTCGCTGAACCTTCCTTGCTCAATTGCTTCCTTTGACATCCATCTCACAGGCATCCAGGTACGATGGAGCATCTGAAAACAAGGCATGAGTAAATGATTTAGAAGTTGGGTGCTTACCTTGTAGTAATCGTTTCCGTAAGACGTTCTCATCAGTCCAAAGTCAGCAATCTTGATGGTTCTTCCATCTCCAACTAGACAGTTGCGAGTGGCCAGATCACGGTGTACAAAGGACATTGACGAGAGGTACTCCATTCCCAGAGCAATCTGCGTGGCGATGAACAGGAACTCTCCGTTGGCTTCATTGATTCCATTCATGTCTTGGTCCATCGGTGGAACACGAACTCTGAGCAACTCGTGCAAATCTCCGTGGACCATGTACTCGAATACGGCAAGCAGGTTGTTGTCCATGTAGCACACTCCGATCAGTTTGATGACATTCGGGTGATCGAAAGTGGCGACTGCTCGAATCTCCTGTTCCAATTGGGCTCTCTCGGCGTTCGTGGCATCTTTCCGGCATTGCTTCACAGCGACTGCCAGCGGCTCAGGGGCAAACAGTCCGGATGTGTAGATTCCAGAGTGCACGACACCAAACTGTCCTTCTCCAATCTTCTCTCTGACACTCAATTGGGATGGGGTGATCTCGAAAACTTTGTATTGATTGTCATCAACTGGCTCTTGTGATGGAAACCGGCGGGCTTGTTGTGGCAGATCAATGGGATAAGGCGGGGGTCCGAGGTGTTGAGCAGAGGGTAGGAGAGAAGCCATCTCGACGTGAGGAGGTCCACCTCGACCCATTATTGGTGTAGAAGTTCCGTTTAGTTTCCGATAGTAGGCCGAGTTGGCTGCACTGTTGATAACCGATGGAGCGCTGGAGCAGTGGAGAGGAGCATGGGACGAGTTCTGGTGGCGAGACTTCTGAGACTTCTTCTTTGCACGACAACAGCAAGCACAGCAGAAGAGAATGAGCAGAAGGAAGGAGAAGAAGACTCCGCCTCCGACAAAGGCAACTTGCATTGTGGGATCCAGAGAGTCCCAGAGAGCAGTGACAGACTCCGACACTCCGTTGACTCCTTTACCGGCTCCATCTGCCTTCTTGTCGTTCAGATGCGGGTACATGTCACTCGGACACTGCGGAACATCACAGTACTCCTCTTGTCCCATTGGCTTCGTGTAGCACCACGGACGACTCTTCTTGCCTCCTGGGTTCCGGCAGTAGTTCTTGGCTCCCATGAGTTCCGGGAAGCGATGAATGTTGAAGTCGCGGGAAGTCGAGTCGATCCACGGAGCACACGGCTTTCCGGATGACGTCTGTGCCACAGTTCCCTCGTATTGAGTTCCACTGTTCACATAACACCAGTGAGTCAAATGACCACGATTGATTTCCGTTGACGGATTCTGAAACATGACAATTTAGACCAGTAATCTTCAAGAGGGAACTTACCGGTTGCAAGGCAGTGCTCATGACTGGAATGCAGTTAGACGTCGAGGAGAGACGGGAGCACAACGGGAACAGTGCTTTTGGAGTATCTCCGACAAGTTCGTGCTGCGCGGCAAGGGCGAGTTCAGTTGGACATTCGTCGTTCTGTAATGGAATTGGCGGTGAGTTGAGTAGATCTACACAAGAGATCAAACCTGAATAACATCACAATCATGGCGGCAAATCGAAACGATTTGATTGTTGACATCCGACTCGCAAACTTTGTACATATGGTGGCAAGCGACTGCCTGTGATAATTGGCGGCACTTTTGGGAAATCGTTGGAGCACCGTTGATGAAGAGCATTGCGGCACGGAGGTTGCGATCGATGTCATACATCTCCTCGCGACTCTCGTTGGTCATCATGACAAACTTGTTGGACAAGTACTGCCGACAGGCTTCTCCTCGGTACTGCACACAGTCTCCCACTCGGTATTTGATACCATCCAGCCACCTCTCCGACACTGCCACTGGTGCGTAATTGGCTCCGGCTGCCGAGTCGGGAACACGATACAGATCTGCATCTTCTTCGTCTGGCAATCGTCCACGATCCATCATCTAAAAGAAACAAGAAGTTAAAAGAAACTCTGGATTGAAGCTCACCTCGTAATCTTCGTACTCGTCAAAAGCAATATGTTTATTAGAGTGATGCGGGCCTTTCTTCTGAGATTTCACAGCATCGGGCACGTTGTTCACCTGAACTTGATCGTTCATTTTTCTTCTTCGTTTCGCGGCGAATGATTGCAAAGAGTGGCGGGCAGATAAAGGGAGAGCCGCAGCTTTTGATGGCGCCGAGGAGCCGAATGATAGTGGAGGGGGATGACCTTTCGGGTCTGGGAAGCCTTTTTACGAGTATGCAAATGGGAAAGACACCTAAATGGAGACTTCAGAGCAAACATAGGGCCACCACTTCCTATGATAATGTGCAGGATTTGAATTGTGGGTTGGTCCTTGGGGAATCAATGGAGGGAAAGATGGGCGAGAGGGAGGGGGCCCGAGCAAGAAGAAGAAGAAGAAGACTAGGTTGAGCCATAAATCAAGCGAATCGCATTCCGACGCCTGTTATTTGTTGCACTTCTCACTTTTTTGCCTCTTCTCTCTTACAATCTCTGTGTTGGCTCCGCCACCGAAGAGTTGCGAATGAGCTGCTCAACGACGAGACGACGACGAGAATGAGGCGCGAGAGTGGTGGTGGTGGGAGAGACCGAATAAATTCGAATCGGCGACACTTATGGGCGGCGCATATGATTTATGTCGAAGGAGAAGGAGAAGGGGCTTGCTAACTGATCGAGCGTTTTAGAACGGTTTGTAAAAGGAGTGGAGGGCAGCACGAGATGGATACAAATGATATGGTCGAGCAGCATGCGAGAACGGATGGATGATCGATCGGGATGGAGGATGAACAGCATCTGGACGATTCTGGAGCTGAGGACGAGATGAAAACAATAATGGTCGAAAGTGGAAAGAGAAAGAGAGAGAGAAACTGTGGAGGGGAGTGGCCAGTCTGGGATCGCAGATGTTTTGGAATGAATGAGTGGTGAGGGACACCTGCGCCCCTTTTTGTTTTTTTTTGGGTATTACAACATACCCCTAGGTTAGTTGCAATTCTATGTAACTACTAAAGAGAATTGGAACTGATCACCAACTGGCACACAGAAGTTTTTTCCCTGCTCCATAAATTGTGCTCCACTTTGGTTTCACATGACTGTTACGAATCGCTCTTATCTTCATTTGGGAGCAAGTCAGGAGAGAGAGACAGAGCGGGGAACTTTTAGGGAAATGGAGTTGATTCTAAATGTATGCGAGCAGAAGCCCATTACTTGAAACACACACTACTCCGGATGAAATGTGTTTCCTTTTCGGAATAATTTCGACCAACAAGAAACAAGAAGAAAAAGTGGGTGGGAGAGGGTCCGAATCGATTATGATTATGATTATCAGTGAAGGGTCACAAAGCGTTGATGTATATATGGCATGATCGTAAATAATTGGCTTGCTCGAACGGTGGAGGTCAGATAAGACGGAACGAGAGACTGCGAAGACTGCGGAGACACAGAGCAACCGGGATGTGCACAATTTTCGGGAGTTTGATAACATCGATTCGATGATTTGATTCGAGTCTTCTCGTGTTTGTGAGGCAGAGAGAAAGTGGGAGGCAGAAAGACGTTTTCGAATGAAATATGTCGTCTCTGCACGAGAACTGGGAAACGGACTGTAGGCAGAGAGGGGGCCTCGACAAGGACAGACCGGCAGATGTGCACTATGGGCGATTTGTTCAAGAGCCTTTTGAGGGTGGTCTGGGTTATCGCCGTCGATGGATTTATGATGTGAATAGCAACTAACCTACTGTTGTTGTCTCAAAAAACTAGAAACCAGAAAACAGAAACAATGGTGGCCCGGGTGGTCTAGTGAAAGTGAGGGAAGAGGTGAGAAGATAAGGACGGGACGGGGCAAGATGGAGTGCGCTACGAGAAGAAGACGACGACGGCTGTGGGGGGACAGGAGGGACGGACGGGTTCGATCCACTCTCATCCATCACTGGAGCTGACAACGAATTGAGGCCGAAACAAAGGACTGCGGTTGGTGGTGACCCGCCAACAACAACAAGGACCGACTGAACCGTTTAGGGAACTATCAGTGCACTGAGAGCACGTGTTGACCCAGTCTTTTCACAGGTCGTTCGGTCGTTATCGTGGGTTCTCATCGTTAGATTGATGATGGTCAACAAAAGTATGCAGGACAGAAATCGAATACCGTGTCTTCTAGAGACTCAAACTGGAAAGTGTTTTTGAATGAGAATAAAAAGAAATCCACACTGGGAGAAGATGCAACTACGGAGACTCTGCGGGAAGTTGAAAAGATAATTACAGGTTTCTTGAAGATTGATGGGAGAAGTTCTGGGCGCTTTACGTGTAATGAAAACATTTGAGCGGGGAGGTTACAAAAAATGCGCAGTACATCTACATACGTTGGCCGTTCTCTACGTGCCCACACCGTCAGTTGTTTCAATTGGCTCTGATTTATAACGTGGCAACAAGTGCTCCCTCGGCATAATCCTGAAGCACAGAAGCTTATGGGTTGGGAGTCATTTCGCAACAAGCTTCTCGGGTTTCGAAATAGTATAAAAAGAGTGCGAAGCGAGCTGATGCCATAGAGGGAAACAACTACAAAGACAATTTCAATTTGCAGAAGCAACGCCGCCGACGAAGACGACCCAGCTGATGTGGCACGGGCGGACGTCGCTTCCTCCTCGGTTAATCATGAGAAACGGACGGATGCGAGGCGGCGGAAAACATGCCGACAATTGGGCATCGCTGACTATACAATGACCAATGGGGTCCCCGATATCTCACCCTGAGCACACTGGTCGTGTTGACGGACGCTGCTGGATTGGAGACGATGCACTGATAGTAGCCACTGTCGAGCACGTCGAGCTGGTTGATCACTAGTCGCGACGAGTTCTCCTTATCACGGATCTTCACTCGTTTTGACTTCTCCACTGGACCTTTGTTTTTTAGCCATCTGAAATAGGGAGATCCTGTCACTGAACTGTCATATTTAAAAGACTCACATGAACTTGAGGGGCGGCGTGCCGAGTGCTTCACACTTGAATCGCACCTCGTCTCCAGCGTTTTTTGTTGCATTGCGAAGTTGAGAAGTGAGCCGGATGTAGGGTCGTTGGCCCGTTGAGGTGCCCTCCATTCTGAAAAAAGAAATTGTTAGAAGGAGAACTCTAGTTGCTAAGAATGTTTAGTACCGAGTTCACAGACTCATAAATTTTACGCTCTTCTTTCTCGCCTACGAGTAGTGTGACATATGGTCTCGGTATTATGCAAAAAGGAGGAAACGACGGGAAGAGGGGGAATTAATTGGATAATTGTGATGTTTGGAAGGAAGATGAAGAGGAAGAGAGACAAGAAGAGCAAAGATGGACAGTTGGAGCAAGACGACGAGTTCAGCTGTTAATAAGTGTCAAAAACAACGAAAAGAGCATATGAGTGGAAGACAAGAAAAGCCTCCAAAGGCGTCGCAATGGCCATAAATTGTGGAGGCTGTCGGTCAAACTAGGAGCTCATTATTCACAAGAAGCGGGAAGGAATGGGGGAGCAAGTACTCGAGCGTGTCCGAAAATGAAGTGAAATTGGGGACAAAAGAGTGCGCGAAATGGGGAGGTCTCGAGAGATAGGCAGGATGAGATGACACTTTCGAATTGAGCACGGACCACACAAAGAGACTTCCTATTCATATTATAGGAACATCGGACTGAATAGTAAAATTTGTATAAAGTCGGATAAGAATCGAAGAAAAGAGAAAAAGGAGTCGTGGATATTCATTTGGAAACACCAGCGCTCTTGTGGATGATGAGAAAGACGCAGTGAAGGTAGATCAAGGGAAGAATTCACCTAGTAGATCAAAATGGTCCTCATCTAATTTGACAACGAAGAAAAGAGAAAGAGAAAGAAAAACTGGGCAATTCCCTAGACAGATTGTTCAAACACACGCGGACCGAGCAGAACAGATTTTTGCACTCTTCTCGGAGGTCTAGGGCTCTTCTCAAGTACGGTATCGAATGGAGATAATCGGATTGGAGACAAACGGACAAACGGACCTCCATGCTCACATGTGTACTCTCAGGACTTGTGGAAGAAGCGAGAGAGAACGAAGGGGAAGGAGTCTAATTAGGTCGGAGAGGGAGAGAGCAATGAAAAGCGCATCAGTCAAACTAATCGAACATTTGCCTCGACTCATTCTCGCTCTGCTTCGCAGCCCCGGCTCACTAAATCACGATTTGAGAAAGTTGTCCGTCGCGTAAATAGTTGAAATAATGATGAAGATTGATGGAGAAGGGAACGAGGCACAGCGTCGGGACCAGAGACTCAGAGTCTTCTCTCCCGCATGTCCCAGTGCCATGAGAGCTCTCGCTCCAAATTTGTAAGAGGTGTAGGCCGAAAAATGAGCGGTAGGAAAGGACAAGAGACCCGGCGGGCGGATGGATAAACACGAGAGAAACATTTGATAAAAGTGGATCACAAATAGAAACTGCCCGGCTGGTTGTAGCTGGTACAAGGCCAGCGCCCCGTCGAGTCCTACCAGTTGTTCTGTTTGTGCTAGGAACAGACACGGGCTGTTTTGCTCAGCAGGGCAACGTCGAAAATGGCGTCATTATGCGCGCGAAATATGAGGCGATCGGGAGGAATAGGGCATTATTACGGTAAGAACGGATTCGAGGACCTATATTGATCCTAGTGCAAATACGATGCCACTGCTCTCTGGGAGATAGATAGACACGGGGGACAATGGGTGTTAGACTGGTCCTAATAGCCGTGAGAATGTGTTGACTGGAAGAAAAAGGCAACAGAAGGGAAAGGGGAGAGAGTGGTGTGGTCCTATGACACAACATACCACAAATAGCTAATCGGAATGATAAGAAGACAGATAACGGTCAGGTAGTCTCGAAGAAAGCGTAGTGTTAAAGAACCATTAATTAGACGAATGATAAACTGCGCTCGCGAGACTTTTTACGACGTGTCATCATTACAAGGCCAATAAATTATAAAGCGGGTAGTCGCCTCCGCGGAGGCAGCGAGAACGGCTGTGCGCGGAGCGATGCGGACTGAGGCGGACCACGAGGCCAGTAGTCACATCCGTACGCAGAGAGCACTCTGATTAGAGAGACGGATGGAGATGAGTGACGGACAGAGGTCAGTCCGTTTTGTCAGTCAACTGGGGCTGGACACGGTGGGACGAGGTGGTCCGGTGCATCCAATGTGTGGTGTCAAGTGGATTATGCAAGCCATTGAAGAGGTGGCTGGGGTAATCCATTATGTGGACATGACACCTCACTGTGGGTGCAGCAGCCCGTTGTTTTCAAGATGGGTAACCCAATTTCCGGGTTCGAATGGAAACAGTGAAAAGAGTTATCTGATTCCTTATCTGAGACTACTTTTTTGTTGACTTTCATTTATAAAGACGGGTTGAATGAAACAGGGAAGTAACTCTTCTTGGGTAATCCTAGATGGAACATAAGATCTGGTTTTTAAAGGGCGGTGATAAAGCTAACTTCAGTGTTTCGCTATGTTCTAGTTGACTCGATTCTAGAAGTAAACTTTTGCAACAGTTCGGAGGTTAAATGAAAAACGCGCTAGTGCGTGACAAACGATGAAAAATGGCCGGTAAAAGAAAAAGATCTTCTTGTCGAGATAAGACGTTTAGCGCCCAATCGGAGAAAGGGAATAGACCTTCACTCGGTGTCCGAACAATTATACGACTGTCCATCGGAAGAAGACCCGCGAAATTATCAGAAGGAGGCGTTGCATAATGGTGTGCCGACCCTGATGGATGTGGGAATGGAAGGGAGGAACCATCTGGTACTAATCTGATGAAAGTGGCCTCCGTTCGTTTCCAAATTGCCACCTTTACGGATCATCTTCCGCTACCTACCACGGTCTAATTACTGTAATTATCGTATCAACTCACGATGTGTTTCCGTAGTGAAGACCATCGTCGTCGGCTGGTTCTATCACGAGATCATCGTCTTCCGGTCGAGGAGACATCCCTGAAAAGAGTAAAAAGTTATGAGTTGGAAGTCAAGTTGAAGCAGAAGGAAGAGGAGAGAGAGAGCAGGTGAGAATGAATGCATCATCAGAATTCGAAATTTGTTTCGATTCCAGTTTTCCTTTTCCTTTTTCCGAGAGAAAACACGACCGAGAGACGCAGCTTTTTTCATTAGAGCTTGAGCTTTCCACCGGACCACCCGCCGCTTTCAATTGGAAGTTGCGCGGCTTTGAGAGACGTGGATGTGAGGATATTTATTAGTAGTACATTTTGATGCGCATGTAAATGTGATGGATGGTGGAATGAGTTAGTTGGCAGAAGTAATGGAAGTCGTGCAAAAAAGTATAAAGTTAGGAGCAGGGTGACTGGAAGCAACGAGAAGAGGTTTGGTGGGGAGCACCTGTCTAATTTAGTTTTCGTTTTCTAGCACTGAAAAGGAATGAAGCCAGGTGGAAACAAAAGTATCATGAGTTATCAGTGATCTATAGGATCACTTCTGGAAACTCAGGAGTCTTTCGAAATAGACAAATTCATGATGAACACACCAGAATATGAAACCGGAGACAAGAATGGTATGGAAAATTACAAGTTTGAGACAATTGGGTGATAATTCTTCAGTGACAAAGAGAACAACTACGAAAATGACGTGGAAAATGGAAATTGGAGAGGAGAAGAGAGAAACAACTAATTTGGGGACTTCCTGTGGTTGCATCTTCTTCCAGGAATGAATAAGAATTTAGTGTCGGATCTGGCGGTGTGAGATGCTAGAAATCTGAGAGCTCGTGAAGAGAAGAAGAAGAGGGGACGCATTCACGCATTCACGAGCAAATTGGATATGGACGAAAACTGATTTGAAAGTGCATCAGGCGCATCAGGACGGCCGGCCGGCTGGACGGAAGAGAGACGCAAAAATATTTCAAGAAAAGGGTCCTTCAGAGAGCGAAATTTGTTTATGCGGGGAGAGGATTAGGCGGAGGAGCAAGAAGAGACGATTATAATCAAAATGGACAACAAGTAGCCAGGAAAAGAAGAGCAAGAGATGGGCGGTTATGAATATAGACACATCATTGGTCTCTTTTTTTGGAATGGAAATGCTGATGAGTCAGGGTAAGAGGGAATTGAAGACGTGAGGACACATGGTAGACGAATGGAGGAACGGAATCGAATTAGTAGCTCGCTTGTTCTTGATTCCAAAAGACACACATCTGGAGGAAACGGACCGAGGAGATACCTCTAATTAGAAATATTCGGCTCTCTGTCTCCGACGTCAACAACAACAACAATGGGGGGGGGAAGCTCCCGGAGCTCAAGTGGAGCTGGTGGGAGAATAGAATTGAACGGCAAAAAGAGGAGAGACAAGGAATGTGTCTGGAGCAAAATGGAGCCGTGTGGTCGGGTGAGAAAGCAGGGTGTGAAAAGCAGTGGCACCTGGGTACGAAATGCGACGGAGCGGACGGGGATTTATGAAAAGAAGAGGAGGGAAGAACCACTTTGAGAATGAAGGTGCCAAGGAGCAAACAAGTGGTTGGAGGGAAGAATAAGATGGAATAAAGGAACTTGAACTGAAGGACGGGAGTGAGGGATTAGACACGTCACTGGATTAGGAATGAAGTTTGAAATCGAAGTGACGACTGACTGGTTAGAATGGTTTGAATGTTCCAAGACAAAGGTTCTGTCTCCACGTCACACATTCCTTGCCTCCACTCGGAAAAACGGAAAAGTCGAGCGTGCATCTTCTCGAATATCAATTTCGGGTTGAAGTGCAAACGGTGAGCGAGCGCCTATCTCTTTCCGCAGGTGTCCTTGCAGTGTTGTTGCTCCGCAGAAGCTTCGAGCCAGAGCTCAAACAAGGCAGGAAGTGTGGCACACCGAACACTTGTCTCGGGGAGTTCCCTCGCGCATGTACATGTGTACTCGCGACTCCTCGCGTAATTACGGTATTACGTTTCGTCGCGCGGGAGTATACCGACAAAACAGCGGACAGGTAGAAGAAGTGCAGTGGAGCGAGAAACCCCGGGGCGGGAAGATCATAATAGGACTGCCGACACAATGGGTTCGAAGCGACGGGACTGCCGAGGAGCCATTCATGAAGTGGAGAGGAGGAGAAGAAAGGATTCGGGCACACAAATGGGACAAATTATGAATGAAGAGAAAGGACGGAACACGCTTGGTTTCGAGCAACTCGACTTGCTCGAGTAATTACACTTGAGGGTGCTTCACACGTACAACACGCTAATGGAAGAAGAATCACAGAGAAGTCGGCACTTTTGACAGGAAGAATAAGTTGGTGGAACAGAAGGAGCTTCTTGGAGAGTGTATTGTCTTATATGAAGATGGTACTTCATAACCATCAAAGTAATTATAATTAGAAGATCACGGAACGACTTCTGACTGATTCTTAAAGAAGATAGGTGAAACAAGAAACGGAAGGAAGCATTCGCCACGACATGTGTCCTTCACTAATCAGCGTGTTTCTGTTGTCCGAAACAAAACATCGGCCAGTGTACCATGATAAGTTGCTGTGGAATTCGAATTGCAAAAATGGGCAGCGGAAGGAGGATGGAGGAATCAGTGGAACGGCGATGATGCGATGCGCAGAGAAGATCGACAGGTTTTGGAAACTAATTTGAGTTGTCAGATGCCAGTGACGGGGTCACTTTCAACTGGATGAGCGGTGGACGCCGATAGAACGACGACAACGACAAAAAGCCGATTTGGCCGGACGTGTAAGCCGCTCGTTCAGGTTGCGAAGGAGAGAAACTCAGACGGACAGCGAGCGGACGACGACGCGCCGTGTTCAAAACGTCTCGAATTTCCGGACGGATCACCGCCGGCTCAAGTAATTCAATACGACTGGATGAGGCACGAAAGTGCGTGTACTTGGGGGGAAGATTGTTTTAAAGTTGGATAAACCCGCGAAACTTTCGAAATAGACACCTAAAAACACACTAGCAAAGGGATCTACGGAGCAGGAAGCCACCAGAGATCGCGTGACTGTTCAACACGAAATCAGATACTCTCGGGGAGAGAAAACTGTGTTGTGATCATGCTGATTGCGGGGAAGCTTTGAGAGAGTTTAGTTTCCATCTCTTCTACTCTTATGAAGCAAACTCGTCGGTTCTATATGAATCGAGAATGAAGACGTCTCCGGGAGGGGCATGAAATCAAATATTCTGGTCGCCGCGATGCCCTGATGCCCTCTCACAAAGTCGAGTCGCATCAAAAAAGTTTCATCTTGTCGCACTCTTCCGAAATATTGGTAGAGATAAAAAGTAAATGATGGACGGCGGGCGCGGAGCAGCAGCGGCAGTGGACATGCTTCTCTTGGTGTCCGGACGAGGGAGTGCTCCCGGGGCGGAGAGGGCAAGAGAGGATCCGTCCGTTGTCAGATGATGTGATTGACATGGCAGGGAGGCCCCGAAACCCGCAGAACTTGAATAAGGTTTGATAGATTGCCAAAACATGGGTACGAACTTGAGTTGGCAAGACTCTCTTTTCTCCGTGAGTTCCCCTCGCCACGTCATAACATTCTTCGAACAAGTAGAGTTTTACCAGGGGCACTTGAGACTGACTGCTCGACACACTTCACACTCGTTCAGTGGTGAGAAGGGCGCGGGAGGATGGATAGGATAGGAAGCCACGTCATTAAAGAGAAAGAGGAGTGGAAGAGCTGTTGCCCGTGGAGACAATGAGACTCGAGAACGTCTCCAGGGCACCATGAGAACTTCATTCGAGCAGAAACTTTGTTTCTCACGTTTTTGCTAAACTTTACAATTTGGTTAGTGGTTTCAAGTTATAGGCAGGTACGAATATCGTAGTGGTTGTTTTGAATGATAAGGTGTCTACAAGATTCAGAGCAAGACCTAATAATTGTCACGTAGTTTCTATTAGCTTTGAAAAAAAGTAAAACGGCGTGTTTCGGAAGGAAACGAATAGCCAAACAGACTCGCCGGGAGGAAGGAACGTATCTAATCATGTGTGCAAACGGGATGACCCTCCCCAGAACAAGCTCCCGTGTCGTGCCCTCCTCGTCTCGCTTTTGTTAACATTACGCAATCCGAGCCACAATTAGTCCGTATGTGCAATTATGTTCACACCTTTTATGCGGACCACAATACTAGGTGTCGAGTAGGGAGGATGACCCCCGGGTTGGAGGTACTCAAATAGACATTCATTCATTCCGAACCAACGTGTACAGGTACACTACAAACAAACAGTAACGTGAGTAGGAGATCCTTTTGGAAAGAAGAGATCGGAGTTCAGATTTCAGACGGGGTGGCGGCATAGGCATGTTCATCCTCTAAAGATGAAGGAGCTCTGTCCAGTGACAGTACGTTCAAATAGTTGTATTCATGTCCGGTAATCAGCTGAAAACTTCCCTCATTCATTCCAGTTTACACCTCGATTCAACTAACCTCATAGCTGGACTTCCGAAACACAAAAGGTTGATTCCGAAGAGCAACAGGGGCAAGAAAATGAGAATCGGGATCCTTTCTTCCGTCTACAAAACGATAAACTGTCGGTTGATTTGAGTTTTCCGCAACATAAAGGTCAGGAGTGTTCATCACTCTGAGATCCGGTCGTGATCTATCGAATCCCATGTTGCGTCCTTGCACAAATCCCTTGGTGGAGAAGTCCCAGGCATCTGCCACATGGATGCTCATTTCGCTGTTCATTGAAATGATTCGTTGACCATCTGCAGACAAGCGCAGCCCGTAGATTTGTTTCTTGTGAACTTTCTTCTTAGCAAGAACACCACGGGTACTTCGGTTATCGAAAACACCGATGTATCCATCTCTCCGGCCAGCATACAAATAGTGCTGTTTTGAAGGATACCACTGCACCACATCGACGGGCTTGTCATCCCATCGGAAGACTTGCGGAAGGTTCATTCCGATTCGGAAGTCAATCAGTTTCATTGACTGACTTCCATCAGCAACTGCCACCCGAGAATTGATCGTATTGTACTCATTCCAGTCAAAGTAGACTTCGCCTTCAAACTTCTTGCCGTGGATCTCCTTTCCCATTGTCGTATCACATACTCGCATCCATCCACCAACCGTGGATACCATGAAAAGACGCAGATCCAAAGGACACCATCTCAAAGTTTTCAGTGCCATTGCTTTCAAATTTCTGAATGAATTCAATGGAGCATTGGAGAATTGGAGGAGAAACCTACAAACGGATGGGATCCTTCCACTTGTTCCGCGACAAATACTTGTACTTCGTAATGGAAATGGCGCCCCCATGTGATCCGAATATCAGCCTACAAAAACACACTACTAAGGAGTCTCTTCTGCTGCACAAACACACATTTCATCCCCGTCGTCTATATCCAATGCACTGATATCTTCTTGATGTCCCTGCCTACTCTGCTCATTTCCCTCACTGCCCATAGGAATGTGTCTCGTCCATTTGAACCCAAGGATGGCGTTTGCAACGAGTTGCTTCTCGAAAACCCGTTGCACTGTTGAACTTCTGAAACTCGACATCTTATCAAAATCATTGGCTATCTCTAGATCCTGCATAAATGTTAGTTGAATTTTTAGTTGTGTAGGTACGGAGCACTAAGGAGTCTGTGCAGTGTACTGCTACGTGCTTGAAAACTGTTCATATGCTGTCCTTTTTTGAAATCTTATATTTTTTTGTTCACTTTGAAAGCCATTGAATCGATATAATCCGCAGCTTCTCGGAAAATGATTGATTCAGGGATACTGTAGAGAAGACGCACACGCATAATTGTCTAGTGGTCTCGCAACGATTTTACAGAAAACTGCAAGAGCTACGGTATTTGCTTCGAAATTTTCTTACGAAATTCTTATGAAATTTCTGTTTTTTTGCGAGTTTCATCCTTTTTTGACATTTGTATGTTTTATTTCATGCAACAATCGCTTGTAAACAACATTTAAGTGCATTTTTTATTCAAATGTAACAAAATTACCTGCCGCCGCAATCAAAAATATAGTCCTCCACTCGAATGTTCTTGATACCCGTCATTTTTCATCAATAGTTGAATATTTTAAAAAATCATGAGAACAACTAAAATGGCCGAGATGCATTAATTTTCCGACCGTGTGTTTTCTCTTCCAACGCCAAGTGGTCTGGCCGGTGACTAACACGTGCCCCGTTCGCCTCTGTCCCCTTGTTTCCCCTGAATATCGGTCGTTACTTTTCCGATTCGTCGCAGTTCGGACGTTCGATCAACCTGAAATAGTAGCAGGTTGGCAACATAGCCGTCGGGCGCCAACAGGGCACGTTTATCGATTCACAAACAAACTCGCTGCGTCTCGTCTCGTTTTCCATTTTCTGACTCGTCTCCTGGCTCCCGGTTCTGGTTTCGTTTTTGTTTCGTAACTTGATTATTCCCGATTCTCTCTCTCTCTCCATTCATATATGCGACCAGGGCATCGTTCGTTTTTCAGAGACTCGCTGCTAATGGCGGCGATCATCAATCAACGTGTTGAAGATGGGGAAACCAGCATGGGAGCTGCTAAACCGAGTGAGTTTTTTAGTTTTCAGTATCTAATTTCAACAATGTCCATTTCAGTTCTCCTCCACAAAATCCCTGGACACATGGCTCGTATCAACGACGTCGTTCTTTTGTCGAAAGATGAGGGAGTCTGGACTGCAAGTGACGATAGAACCATCAGACTCTACCTGAAAAGGGACAATGATCAGTTCTGGCCTTCCATTCACCACTTCATGCCAGTGGCTCCTACTTGCATTTTCTACAGCGAAGAGACTTACAAGTAGGTTCCACCTTCCGAAAATGTAAATTTCACTTGTTTTTTTTAGATTGCTGATTGGTCTGATCAACGGAACCGTCTATGAATTCACTGTGGCTGACGACTTCAACAGTATGACTGAGAGTCGCAAGTGGACAGTCCATGCAGGTCCAATCTCGGGTCTTGGCTTTGCTCTTGCTTCCGAGTTGATCTTCAGTTGCTCCCGTGACAAATCTCTCGTGTGGCACTGCTCCGAGAGCGCGATGAAGGTCGGAAGCTACCTGCTCGAGAACAGTTGCACAGCCCTCGTCATCGACCTTCCGTTTGTTTTCATTGGAGACCACGGTGGGCACGTCACTGTTCTTCGAATTGTAGACAATCAGCCAAACCTTGTCAGCAAGCTCAGTGCTCATACAAGTAAATTTTCTTAAAAGTCCCTTGTTTAATGACTTGTTTTCAGATTCCATCACAACATTGACATGGGATTGCAACAAGCAGGTTTTGTATTCGGGAAGCAGCGATAATCTCATCATAATGTGGGATATCGGAGGCGGACGTGGAGAAGCTTACGAGCTCAAGTGAGTATTTGATTCTCGATTCATCTAATCGAAATTTCTAGTGGTCATGGCGGAAAAGTGACAATACTTTGCGCTGCTCCAGCTGCAAAGCGCCTTTTCTCTGCGGATGAAAACGGAAAACTGATGTGTTGGGATATGAATTGCAAGCGTGTCGAGACACCCGAATGGAAGACATCGGACTGCTGCCAGAAATGCAATCAGCCCTTCTTCTGGAACCTTCAAGCCATGTGGCAACGCAAAAAAGTCGGATTCCGACAGCATCACTGCAGGACATGCGGAGCCGCTGTCTGCGGAAGTTGCTGTGACAACTGGACGACATATCCACCGATGGGATACGAGAACAAGGTGCGAATCTGCAACGACTGCAACAATCGGATGAAGGAGAACCCGCAGAACTTCAAGTGAGTTGAATTATTTACTCTCTGAACTTTTGTTCATTGTTACTTTCAGTCTGACTCCTCTGGCAATTCCGCATGAAATTCGAACTGGAATCACAGCAATGCACCTTCAAGAGACACTGGGACTCCTAGTGACCAGTGGTCAGAACCGTGTCGTCATGATCTGGGATGTTCGTGGAGTATGCGCAGCCGGTTCCCATTAGATCCCCAGAATCCTCTCTAAATTTCTCTTCATGTATCATGGATCCACTTAATTTATTTATTGTGTCTTCCTCCTCTCGTATTTGTATATTTTTTCATCTCCTCCGTTCCCTAACTTCTCAATCTCCCATGTTCCCAAGACCTTCTAATCTTACCAATATTCAACAGGTTCTCCAGTGATAGTGTGATTCGTACTTCCCCCATCCCGATACTTTGTGCTTGTAAAAAAACGATTTTATTAACTTTTTTGGTTTTCGGTATCTTCTGGGAAGAGATTTAGAAGAACGACTAGAGGATGCGAATGCCGGGTTAGAGGTCAGTGACACTGGATGAAGGTACAAAAGAGAGAAAGCTCACAGGGAGAAACTGAGTAGAGACACATGATGCTAGGCGGTGAAAACTAAAGATGGGAATGTGGCTCAACAACTGCAAGCTCCTCCTGATCCGTCCTGTGGGAAGCTTTGTTCGGAGAGACACACTGACTGGGAACGCATGATTCCGGTCTTGAGTCCTTCCCAACCGTCCACTGGTCGTAGTTCCTTTTCATCTACTCGATTTTGAATCTAAAAAAAGAAACATGTTATGATCCTGGTTTTGTTAAAACTTACCTCTTGAGCAATCATTTGGAACGCTTCATTGACATTGTCACCTGTCCGAGATGACGTTTCTATGAACTTCATTTTGTGGTACTTGGCAAAGTACTCGCCTTCTTCATAGTTCACCTGAACACTTTCAGATTCCTAATATGCCTCTTTTCATGTTCAAATACTCACCTCCCGCTGCTCTTCCATATCGCACTTTGTTCCAACTAACTGGAACACACATTTCGATGGATTTGGACCTCCCAGATTCAGGGCTGCTTCCTTCACCCAGTTCTCCACGTGCTCGAAACTGGCTCTGTTGGTTATGTCGTAGATGGCGAGCACTCCGACAGAGTTCCGATAATACGACTTGGTGATAGACCTAAAACTCGTCGTTCTTTTGTTGAGTCGAGATTCTTCCTCCTACCGGAACTTCTCCTGTCCAGCGGTGTCCCACAGCTGCAATTTGACACGATACCCAGGTCTCAGTTCGATCATCCGAGCATAGAAGTCAACTCCTACCGTCGGGTCGCTGATCTCGGCCATTCTGCCTTCCGTGAAGTACCTGAGCAAACTGGACTTGCCGACTGTGGAGTCTCCAATGACAATCAGTCTGTACTGATAGTGAAACAATGGTCCGTAGTCGTCTCCAATGAAGTTTGATTCCATTTTTCTGTAAATTTGCCGTTTTGGATCATTGGGATGACGCAAGTTTAGCTCAAAGGCGTGAATGGTTGTGAGGATCATGTGGGTGGGTGTTTTTTTCTATTTTCTTTCCAATCTATTATCTTCAAAACGTGACTTTCTATACGTCAAACACGAGAAAATCTGAGAAAAAGCGTGATCGATAAGTGCTAAAACGGCTGACACATTAAAGGCGCATGCTATTATTCGGCCAGCGGGTCTCGAACGGAAGAGCCGTGCACGAAATACGGGACCGATTTTATTCAATTTTTGGCGTTTCCAGCGTTTTGATGCTGTTTTTCATGTTTTGTTGATGTTTTCTAACCCTAATTTCTTATTCTCGTTCAGTTTATTCATTTTTTGACATGATTTTATGTATTGTGCGTTCAAACGGGTGTGATATCTTGCGTCATACCCATTTTTCAATTTCGCAATCCATCTATTACCTCTCTGTGCAAAAACTAACACACTTTGTCCATTTCCTTGGATTTTGCACCGTATTACGTAATTCTAACCTTCAGGCCATGCAGCCATCTACCTCATCTAACCAACAAACGTCTCGGCCATGGATGATTCTGCTCATTTTTGGATTGTTCGCCTCAGCAATCTTCGTCGTGTACCTCAACTTCCCGGAAGTTTCGCCAGAAGAGAAGGTTCATTTGAAGTACCCACGGAATCTGGAAGATGCGAAGCAGCTGGGAAGAGTGCTCTCAAAGTATAAGGAGAACAATTACTCGGTCGTCCTGTGCGGTGTAGTTGTCGTCTACATAACCCTCCAATCGTTCGCTATCCCCGGCTCAATTTTCCTCACTATCCTCTCTGGCTATCTCTTCCCGTTCCACGTGGCGCTTCTGTTGGTATGTACATGTTCTGCAACGGGCGCAGCCGTCTGCTACATGCTCTCCAACCTGTTCGGTCGTTCACTGGTTCTGAGAAAGTTCCCAGAGAGGATCTCCAAGTGGCAAGAGGACTTGAGCAAGCACAGAGAAGACTTCCTCAACTACATGATCTTTCTGCGCGTCACTCCAATCGTTCCAAACTGGCTCATCAATATTGCCAGTCCCGTTCTCGACGTCCCCCTCTCACCTTTTTTCTGGGGAACATTCTTGGGAGTCGCCCCGCCCAGTTTTCTGTATATTCAAGCCGGCTCTACTCTGGAGCAACTCACACATACTAGTGTGGCTTGGAGCTGGACTTCGGTTCTCTTGCTCACCGTCTCCGCAGCTCTATCATTAGCCCCGATCTTGCTCAAGAAAAAGCTAAAATCGGATTAACTTATCTTCTCTCTAGACATCTGTACATTTCCTGTGATATGTTCGTTTTATCTTCCTCTTCCTCGCCGTCTTTACTTGTCTAATAATCACTTTCCACCAATAAACATGTTTTAGGTGATGACACAATGATGCGAGTGGCGAGACGCAGACTTTCCAATTATGTGGCGTTCCGATATTCGAGCAACCCTCAGATTTCGGCTGCCGGAATAGGAAGCGGAGGGCAGCAGGACCGGCATTTCGGCACACGCAGTGCACTTTCCAGGCGAGGATTGTGAGTCTTTTCGCTCTTTGATGAGTAATAAGACACCAAAAACCATCGAGATAGGGCGCAGAATGTTTTGTAATATTGCTTTGCTGCTTGATGCATCTGGTCGATGACGTTTTATCATTGAGAACATTCTTTTCCGAGTTCGCTTTCGAGGAAAAGAACGTTTGCGAACTAAAGCGTGGAAAAAAAAGAGAATATAAACTTGGACATCAAAGACCAGATGCTCTCGGGCAACAGAATTCTGTTAGTTTCTGGTGCGATCCCTTCATTTTTCGGACTCTGAGTTCCAATCCGTGTCTGAGAAGTTTAAACTCAGCATCAACATCTGAATTCCAGACTTCTGAAGCGGCCGACCGTGATTAATCTTCAAAGTGAGCGAGCATTTATTGGTGTCGCCGCCAGTGCAGCTCGACATCTTCTCAAACTTCGCTACTTTATAGCAACTGGAGTTATCGGAGGAAGTGTTGCTGCTAGAACGGTTGGTCTTTTTTACAAATCTAGTGGTAATTCAAAGGTCCGCTTTTCAGTGGTACGAAGAATGGAAGTCAAACCTGCCAGACCTTGCTCTTCCGGAATGGTTCGACGCGAATGGCTCATGGAACGAGTTTTCGCAGAGGATGAAGGGGATTAAGGAAGGATTTGGAGCAGAGGGACAAGGCAAATGGGCCGAGTGGATGGCCAAGTTTGAGGAGTTCAAGAAGCAGAAAGAAGATGGAAATGGTCAACAAGAAGGCGGCGGTGGAGGAGACATTCCTGTGAAAGGTGCGTTTGAGATCTTGTTTTCCGGTGGAATGTTTTCAATTCAGAACCACTTGTGCTCGCATCTCTCATGTCTGCATTCTCAACCAAGAAAGACGAGGAAGAGAAGAAAGACACAGTCTCGGCCGAGGAGAGGATTCAGAAGCTCCAGGAGGAGATGCTCAAAACACAAAGTCAATATCAGAGAGAGCTCGAGAGACTAGAGAAAGAGAACAAGGTGCTGAAGCAGCGACTTCTGCTGTCCGATGATAAGGCAGCGACCCGATTGAAGCGACTGAAAGTGAGTTGATTCGTATATGAAAGATGTGTGAATTGCCAATGTTCAGAGATCTTTGATCGACATGTACAGCGAGGTTCTTGATCTGTTGAACGAGTACGACTCTTCCTACAATACCTCCGACAATTTGCCACGTGTTGTAGTCGTCGGAGATCAGAGTGCCGGAAAGACGTCTGTGCTCGAGATGGTCGCACAAGCCAGAATCTTCCCCCGAGGCTCCGGCGAGATGATGACGAGAGCTCCCGTCAAGGTAAGACTTTGTATACTTCTCCTAGTTTTACTCTGTAGTGTTATAGGTCACTCTCTCGGAAGGACCGTATCATGTCGCACAATTCAGAGACTCATCTCGCGAGTTCGATTTGACGAAAGAATCCGATTTGCAACAGTTGCGGAATGAAACGGAAGTGCGCATGCGAAACTCAGTTCGTGATGGAAAGACTGTTTCGAACGAAGTGATTTCACTAACCGTGAAAGGACCGAACTTGCCTCGAATGGTTCTTGTGGACTTGCCCGGAGTTATCTCAACGGTCACCGCCGAAATGGCGAAGGAAACCAAAGACGATATCATCCGGATGAGCAAGGCGCACATGGAGAATCCGAATGCCATCATCCTCTGTATCCAGGACGGGTAAGCGAGCTTGATCTCTGTTTCCACTCATCGAGTTTGACGTTTTTCAGATCTGTAGACGCAGAAAGAAGCAACGTTACCGACCTGGTGAGCAGCATTGATCCGGCTGGAAGGAGAACTATTCTGGTGTTGACGAAGGTTGACATGGCCGAGAAAAACTTGGCAAATCCGGATAGAATCAAGAAGATTCTGGAGGGAAAGCTATTCCCGATGAAGGCTTTGGGCTATTTCGGAGTGGTCACTGGCCGCGGAAATAGTTCGGATTCTATCGAAGAGATACGCAAATACGAGGAGAACTTCTTCAATTCCAGTCAGCTTCTGAGGTAAGTGATTCAGTTGACTTGTTCTGGTTTTCAATATGATCTGTTCCAGAGATGGAGTACTGAAACCGTCGCAGATGACAACCAGAAACATGTCCCTTGCTGTTTCTGACTGCTTCTGGAGGATGGTCCGTGACTCGATCGAAAGTCAAACAGATGCATTCCGGGCAGCAAAGTTCAACTTGGAGGCTGAGTGGAAGAATCATTTCCTACGAATTCGCCAGTTGAACCGAGACGAGCTGTACGACAAGGCACGCGGAGAGATCCTCGACGAGATTGTCAATTTGTCGCTGATCGGAGTCGAGGAATGGGAGAAACTGTTGCAAGACAAGTTGTGGAATGGCATATCATCACACGTCTTCGATCAGATTCTGATGCCAGCTTATGCTTCGCAGAGTTCTGGATCATTCAACACGACTGTGGATATCAAACTGAAGCACTTCGCCGATAAGCAGCTGGCTCAGAAGAGTATTGAAACCGGTTGGGAGACTCTGAAGGAAGTGTTCTTCCGACAGATAAACCATGACGCGCGGACGCGGAAAGATCACGATACCATCTTCGATACTCTAAAGGAAGCTGTGATAGAAGAAGCGATGTTGACTCATGGTTGGGATGAGAAGGCGATGGACTACTTGAGGGTCATCCAGTTGAATGCGATGGAAGATCGTGCAGTTCAAGACAAACGGTCGTGGGACTCTGCCTGTAACTTCCTGCACAAAGCCGCATCGGAAAGGTTAGCAGCTGTGAAGAAGCAGTTATCAGACGATCGTGGGCCAGGCTGGGCATCCAAATGGCTTATGTGGAAGACGCCGACTGCCGACAATCACTATTCGTGTGTCATTCAAGACGAACTCTACTCTATCCTGGCCTCGGATCCGGAACACAAACAAGCGTTGACTGATGACGATATCACTGTGATTCGGAGGAATATCGAAGTGAAAGGAGTCGGAGACGTTCCAACCGAGTCGATACGGAAGCAGTGGAAGCTGGTTTTCAAGAAACATTTCCTGGAAAGAATCATCAACGTAAGACCCATTGCTATTGAAACTTCCTCATCAAATTCTCTTTAGAGCAGCAAGGATTGCCTATCGATGTATCAAATGTACCGGCAAGGAATGGTTGAAGGACAAGACATCGACTGCCAGACTGTTGTTCTCTTCTACAGAATCCAGAAAATGGTAAACCTGACTTGCAACGCTCTCCGTCAACAAATCACGAACACCGAACATCGAAGACTCGAAAAGGAGATCAAGGAAGTGCTCGACGACTGGTCCCAGGAACCGGATATCAAGAAGAAGTATTTGACGGGACGGAGAGTCGATCTGGCCGAGGAAATTCGTGAGTATCATTTCACCTAGCTTTATATGACCCCTTTCTGTTTCAGAACAAGTCCGTCGGATCCAGGAGAAGCTCGAGGAGTTCATGGCTCAGCTGCAACGTGAGAAAGTATAAGACCATCGAGATCAGTAGTTTTTAGAATAGGTGAGAAATATTATTAGTGAGTTTAGTCGTCCATTCTGCCAAAACTTGAATGATTTTCGCAAACATGTAATTTTGTCTCTGATTGTATGTTTCTGGCTCTTTGGTGCTCTCCTTCGTCATTTTTCCCTCCTTTTTTGTATGCATCTCGTTGCTAAACCCCCACTACCGAATGACGGCTGTACAAACCAAATAGTCTTTTATGCTTAGGTAATCTCAATTTGAACCGGTTATTTCCATTTTCTGTTGTAAATATTCAGCTAGGTTTATCTTATTTATTGTTTTCTTATTGAAAGAAACACGATTTCCCCTATCACCGTTTCGACTATTTTCCTCGTTCCGCGGTTTCTCTTATCCGCTGTCGTTACTTGGATTATGTTCTGATTAACTTCATTTCCCTCATTAACCGCTTCCAACAGATGTCCATCAACACTGCGAACACTCCGGATGGTCTCGGAGTCCTTCTTTACAATGGAGAGACTATAGTGATATTCGCGCAAGGAGTGGTGATGACTCTAGGAACCAGTGGCAATCCGGTGAGTTGTTTCCTAAAGTTTCCACCCATTCATGAGTTGTTTTTCAGAATCTGGAGGGGCGAAGAACCGGAACAATATACCTCACTTCTCACAGAATCATCTTCATGCCGGATGCGGGAGACTGGCTCAAATCGTTCGAGATTCCATTCAACAACATGCAGGATGTCCATCTCGATCAACCGATCTTCGGAGCCAACTACCTGCGTGGAGTTGCAACTGCGGTTCAAGGAGGACAAATGAGCGGAGAGGTTGCCTGGAGAATGACATTCAACCGAGGTGGCTGCATCGAGTTCGGTCAGTCCCTGCTGCAAGCAGTCGACAGAGCTTCGAGGATGCGTCCGACAAATGCTCCTCCGGCTTACTCGCCGCCAGTTGGAAACTTCTACGTGGCTCCTCCGGCCTACTACCAACCTTCTCCGGATCAAGGTAAGTGTCAGATGCATGTTTCCCACATCGTGATTCACTCTCAGGTCCAAACGGATTCAACCCAACCACAGATTCGTTCCCCGATCAACCCAATCCGGGACGTGTCTTCATCACTTCTGCTCCACCACCGTATCCAGGAATCGGACCAGAGCGTGGCCCACAACCGACTGAAGAACTTCACGTGGCGGGACAGTTCGAAGCGCCACCGGCTTACGGAGAATCGGCTGAAGGACTGAGAAGGAGAAACTGATAAATGACATGAATCAATCTAGTTGCTAAAATTCCACTTTCCGAAAATCTCATTGTGAATATTGTGATCAGACTCCGGTAGTTTTTACTTCCCCCCCTCGAAAACAGCAGGAAATGTACTGTAAGTACGTGGAATTCTCTGAAAAACATAAAACATTTTGTTGTGGCTGTAAATAAATCTTCCGAGTGACTCTTCATATATTTTTTCTCTTGATTCCTTTTCGGTTTGCGACCGATTTCATATCTTCATCTTCTTCTTTTTCATTTTGTTTCAATTCTCATCAATGTTTCAGGGTTCAAAAGAAAGCAAACATGGCTTCGAATCTGACTGTCAACGTGCATCCCGGCGTCTACATGAACGTCGTCGACACCCATATGAGACGTTCGAAGAACTCTACAAAGGGACAGGAGAAGTGCATGGGAACTCTGATGGGATACTACGAGAAAGGATCCATTCAGGTACAAACTACCTCTTCCGATCTTTTCATTCAATTGTTCGTTCCAGGTGACCAACTGCTTCGCGATCCCGTTCAATGAGAGCAACGACGACTTGGAAATCGACGATCAGTTCAACCAACAGATGCTTCAAGCTCTCAAGAAGACCTCGCCGAACGAGCAACCCGTCGGATGGTTCCTGACCACTTCGGACATCACTTCCAGCTGTCTCATATACCACGACTACTATGTCCGTGTCATCACCGAGGCTTCTGCTCGTCGCGAGTCTCCACCAATCGTCGTGCTCACCATCGACACGACCTTCTCGGCCGAACTGCCGAAGCGTATGCCAGTGCGTGCCTATCTCCGTTCCAAGGCTGGAATCCCCGGAGCCGCCGGACCCCACTGCGCCATCTTCAACCCACTCCGCGTGGAACTCGCCGCTTTCCCAGGAGAGCTCGTCGCTATGCAGCTCATGGAGAAGGCTCTTGACTCTCGCAGAAGAGAGGCTACTCTCGAGAGTGGACTGGAACAGTTGGAGAGCAGCACCGGTCAGATGCTCGAGTGGCTCGAAAGAATGCTCCAGTAAGCCGAGCTTTTGCTGTATGTATAGGTTCATGATTCTTTGTTTCAGCTACGTCGAGGGAGTTAACAAGAACGGAGAGCAGCCAGGAGATGCTCAAATCGGACGTCAGCTCATGGACATCGTCACTTCAACTTCCAACAACATGCAGCCAGAAAAGCTCGACTCTCTCGTCAAGAATACCCTCAGGGTACGTTTCTGAACTTAGTTTGATGCCTATTCTGTTCTCTGAGCATGATTGGAGTGTCTCTCGAGAGTAATCGCTCATTGATCAAAAACCAGAGAATTGGTAAACATGTGTTGAGCTGAGAAGCTGCCGACGCTCATATGGACAAACTGAAAAAATAAATATTTGCAGGACTACGTGATGGTTTCGTACCTCGCCAAGCTGACTCAAACGCAACTCCAAGTCCACGAGCGCCTTGTCTCCGCCTAATTCTGTTTCTCCTCTTCTTTGACTTCTGTCCTTGTTGTTCCCCTCTTTCCCCCTATTTTTCATCCCTTTTTCGTCCCGTCTTCCTGTTTCAAACTTGGTATTCGGTTGGTTCCTTCTCTTTTCTTTTCTATTTATGTCGCTCGCATCTAATCGAATTTTCTGATTTCCTGAGTCTCCTCCGGAAATGTAATATCCTCGTTGTTGTTGTCTTTTTCAAATAAACTTGGTTGGAAGTTGTCGAGTTAGATATGCAGAAAAAGAGTACGACATACATATCTGGAAGTTAGCGATAGACTGAAAACCGGTAGACCACGTTCTTTGGGCCACCAGAACTAGCGAGTTGTTCAAGGTTGAAAGTGTCTCTTGGTTATAGAGCTATAGAAAAAGTAATGTTGTACAAGATTGTAGTTGCTCACTTTTCGATTGCCTGGATTCTCAAGGTATACGCTTTGGAGCGAAACTGACTTTCAGCCCGCCTTTAACAGTCTCCGGGCGAGAAAGAGGTACCTCCACAGAAGACCCGCCGAATGCGCCAGCAACGATCATTTTGCGCTTTCGGTGTGTCAAGGATGCAGTGAGACGATGAACTTTTCTCGTGAAGTGATAACTTTTGTTATATTGATTAGAAGTTAACAAAATTTGCCTTTAAAAAATTAGAGAGTCCAACCATATCCTTCCCTGCTACTTTCTCTCTAAATGAAACCGTTATTCCCAGCAGTGATCCTCAGAAACCTTCTAATACTTCTCCACTCTGACCTATCCTATTCTTCCCAAATCATAACCTCTCATAATCTTGAACTCACCAAAATACTAAACGTTTTTGCAAACATATATTTTATTGAGTTGCTCTTCTAGTAAATCATCCAATCGTCACCTGAATGAGGAAGAAAAACAATGGACGATAGAATGAAAATGCGGTGGAAAGAGGCGAAGGAGCGGGTCGGCAACGCGTATCACGATTATGGACGGTACGGACCCTCCAGAGTTTCAAAGACTTCTGATCTTTCAGACTATGTGCCGCTCATCCGAAAGCATGTCTCTCGATGTCTCTGCTCACGATGATCGTCCTCTCCTACCCAACAATCACTCGTCTTCGTTTGCCTGTCAGCACTCCGATTGATATTTTCTGGAGTGAACACTTGCATGTCAACGGTAAATTACTCAGTAGAAACTCTGTCAATCCTCTTTTCTTCAGACAAAATCGCTCCATTCTGGATAAATGAGAATCCCGCTTCGTACATCCAACAGTTCATAGTCTCCACCACAGTAGATCCTTGGAATGCCACCGAAGTGGCACCTGAACAAGCAGTTCGTGCAGCAGTCGCCAGTGCTTTCCGTATTCGAGAAATACTACTATCGGAGCCTGCCGTCGAGGAACTCTGCCTACGTCTTGCTTCACAAAGACAGTCTTCTCCATGGCCATTCCGATCCAAGTCTCTATGCCTTGTCCTTTCTCCTGCTTCCATATGGTACAATGATGTTCAAAAGTTCCAAGAAGACGGTGATGTCATCGAGACGATATTCAACGAACAGTGCAAGTCCACGTTCTGTATGCGAGATCTACTGCTCGGAGCGCCGATTGCAGCAACTGGAATAAAACAACACTATCAGACGAATAGAAAGAGAAGCATTGATTTTGCAGTCACCATCTTTTTTGCTCGGTACAGCAAGAAGGTCATCTCGGAACTGCGGACCAAGTTGCAGAAGGAATTCGAAATCATCGTTAGTGTTCAGAAGACATTCTCCCGTCGTGAATTCTAAGCAACCGATTCCAGGAGACGCCTGCAAATGACGAGAGGACGTTTGTGCAAGTTTACTTCCACAGGCTGAAGACTTTCTCAGATTACATACCACTGATTTCTACGTACCTTGTGTGTATGGTAAGTGTCATTCACTCAATCATCCTTCTTATAATGTCTTCTATTCAGATCTACGTGTACTTCTCATCACGGAAGTTCGAGATGGTCGCTTCTCGCTGGGGGCTCGCCTTTGCTTCATGTTTCACTGTAGCTTCGACGCTTCTAATGACCACTGGAATCTGTGCACATCTGGATCTGAGCACGACGACGTGGGGCTCTGAAGTGTATCCGTATATCGCATTGATTATGGGATTGGAGAACACATTCTGCATAACAAGAAGTGTTGTGTACACCCCTCCATCTCTGGATGTGTCTTCCCGAATAGCTCATGGACTATCGCAAGAAGGATACAAGTTGACCAAGTACTACATTTTGGAACTTCTCGCCCTCCTTATCGGATTCCTGACACGTATCTCTGATATTCAAGAGTTCTGTCAGTTCAGTGTGATCTGCATCACTGTTGATTTCTACATGCAGCTCTTCTTCTATGCACCGTGTCTCACTTTCGATTTGGAAAGACTTGGTCTTGAAGAGAAACGCAAGTTTGCCGAGCGTCTGTTATACGAAGAAGTTCCTCGACTCAAAAACTATACTCCAGTTAACTGTCCTCTCAGAAGAGTCTGGCCGAAACTGTTCGAAATGAAGAAGATGCAGAAGAGAAGACTGTCGGATTCGGGAATCGATGCACTCCGCGAAGAACAAAAGAGACTTTTGACTGTCGGGGACTTTGATTCGAAAGACGACGGAGATGTTCCAGTGCCCAAACCGGAAGACAGTGTCCGCATGAAGATCATGTACTTCATCACTCGAACTCGCATCGTTCAACGGACTATTCTTGTGGTTTTCGCCATCTGGACTGTTTCTCTTGCTTTCTTCGTCGGCTCACGGCAACTGGGAATGGAGAGCAACTTGACCAGTAAGTGACGTTTATTCTATTCTGCTCAACGGTGGAGTTTTTAGATCAATCTATTGAAAGTTTAACTCGTTCCCATCGGATCCTTTCCACAGCTAATCTGCAGTATGGCAACTGGCAGAGAAGAACTTACAAGTGGTGGCCAGCGGTATCCCACGAGTACAACATCTCCTTGAATTCTCGTTACGTCACTTTCCTTCCTCCAATCGTCATCAAATCGAAGATAGCTCCGAATCATTATTTGATGCAAAATGTTGAAAAAGTCCAGGACGGAGAGGAGTCTGAATCACAGGATGCGCCAGTGCTTAGATCCCGGATTGACTGGTTGGAAATGCAGCTGAAGATGTACTTGGCGGCGTTCTGGCTGCTTCTTCTCACTACTGTCATATCTTTCTTCGCCTACGTGTTTCTCAGTGACAGATGGAAAGTAGGTGGAGCAAAGCAGGTTCAGGAACAGACGTTCTCTGAGAACAAGACAAATGAGGCGTCAACAGTGAAGAACTTTGTTGAAGCGGTAAGGAAACAATTGATTCAATGTAAGATAACTGATGACTTTCCTGTTCCAGCTTCCGATTGTCTTTAACGGACACCGATTCCCGATTGAGTCAGTAGCAGTAGATGAAGATGATCCGTCGACGTTCGTTTCATGTTGTCAGGAAGGAATTGTGTATCTGTGGAGTATCCAGACGGGACAGAGGACTCTTCGATTCAATAGACTGCGAGTTGTTCCCGAGAAAGGAAAGGAGCTTCCACCTCCTCCGAAAGTTTGGGCACTTGCCAAAAGAAAAGACATAGTCGCGATGGGTTGCTGCGACGGAAGTCTCGAGATTGCAAGCATCTCTCGCAACAAGCTTATTGGAATCTACACACAATCCACCTACGGAATCTCTCACGTCGTCTGCCGGGAGAACGATATCGCCATTGTCAGATTGGATGGATCTGTGGAGTTCTTGAGGGTCCATTACGACAATTCGGCAGATGTTGTACGAGTGCGACAAATCGAACTGATCAAAGCTGTTCGGGCTCATCAAAAGCCAGTTTGTCGAGCTGTGACGTGGAACGATCAGCTGATAACTTCCTCGTTTGATCGGAGTATTAAGATGTGGAAGTGGGACAGCGGGGAGATGACGAATGTGTTCCTATCTCACAACTCACCGGTTATCAACATAGCCGTGGATGACAAACAATCCCACATGTACTCTTCGTGTGAAGAAGGTGTCATTTGCTGGTGGAACCTTCTGACTGGAGAACTAATTAGGACCATTGACAACAACTGCAACTGTGAGTTCCTGTACATCTTCTATCTTCATCAATCTGTGATTGCAGGGGCCTTCCAACTCGCCACGACTTCCGACTACCTTCTCGGTTTCTACGGATCCTCTCAACTTTACATGTGGTCCGTCGAGAATGGACAACTTGCATGCCGTGTAACAGACGCCTCCAATGATGGATCGGTAGGTCCCTCCCTATCACAACACTCCCCCACAAACAAGTTTATTTCAGAGCGAAGACACACTGTACACAGTCGGGAGTAGCGGCGTTGTGTCGTTCGACGATCAAGTCGCAGCCACCGCCTCCTCCGATTCAGTCACCTTCTGGGACCTCCAGCATCGTGCCATCATAGGAAAAGTGAAAATTGGCGGGAAAATAAGTTCGATGCGGAAGTTGACAAGTCACAGCTTGCTCTGCGGCGTCGACAACTCCATGTACTCTGTGACAGTTCCGCTAGTCCGATTCAAATGAACCCTCTTGCCCACATAATCCATATCCCTCAGTGCCTTCTCCAAAACCTATCAGGAACTAACATTCAATGTGATATTGTGCCATTACACTCATATCTCGTGTTTCAAAATGTATATAAAGCTTGTTTTCTTTCACTTCGTTTGTCGTGTTGTCATTTTTGTTTAGAGTTTTGAAAACTCTGATTATCTTCTTTTTAGCTTCCTCTAATCTATAAAAAAGTTCACTTCCCGCGCAAAATAATTCAAATTTTCTGATTGGGTCTCGCAGCGAAAACGACGAATTCGTGCTGCGCCTTCGCTCGACTACGGTAGATTTGAAATTTTTCGCAATGAAGTTTTCGGCGTTCGGCATATTTGAATTATTTTCCGCGCAAAATGCTATTTCGTTTGATTTCTATAATATAAAACTGTTCCAGATGTCGGAAGAGCGCATCGGCTACCCGTTTGCCACTTTCCTGGATCAACATGCTCCGCAACTCAACGCGAGCGCCGTTCCGCCAGAGCTCTGGCATAGTCTCTACAAGAAGCTCTCGGATCAGACATTCGACGCTGGAAACTACTTCCAGATCATCGAAATGAACGACAACGAGGAGAAGTCTCTGTTTGTCCGTGCTCTCGACAATATGCACAACAACGACGAAGAGAAGTGAGTTGCTACATTTTTCTGATTCCTGACCATGTTCTCATTTCCAGCATCTTCCTCATCGATCACTTCGTTTCGTTCTCAGCGGACACTGCTCGCAAGTGCATTGAGTCTACCGAGGGACTTGCTCAGAGACTCGCTTCTCTCTTCGGAATCGATGTATGTGTTTCTTGACAGAGTTTCGCATAAACTGTTATTCTTTAGAATGATTCTTCTGAAGCTGATGACACTACTGAGAAGATTGAGACTACCAACGAGAAAGAGGAGCAGGAACACGCTGCGAAGATCAATGGAGACGTTGGCAACTTGCCACGTCATGAATCAGTGGATGCTAGACTTGGATCGTATTCTGTCGATGACCCAGATACCCAACTGTCCGATAGAGTCATGAAGGAGCTCTGGAAGTTTGCTCAGACCTACACTGTCAGCTATCAACTGGTAAAATATATTCAAGCTTCAAGTATTTCAAAACAAGATTTTCAGCCGAACGGAGAGCTCGAGAAGAAGCCAGTCTGGTATGTCATGGATGACTTTGGTTCCCGCGTCCGTCACTCGGCCACTCCGAATGTCCGCATCGTTCCGCTGATGTTCCTCCCACAGAACTGTGCCTACAGTGTCATGTTCCTCACCAAACCAGTCGAGACTGACGAAGAGATCACCAGAGACTGTGCCGCCAACGTCGTCACTGCACAGCATCCAGAGTGGCGTCAGTACATCGAACATCCGTGGAATCCACAGGACTTCTCTAACGAATCTGTCGTCCCCCCTGCACCTACTTTCGAGTACTTCACATCCGGAAGAAACCCTGATCATCTTCCTGGAGACGCTGAGCAGAAGACATGCCGTTCAGCATTGTTGACTTCTGCAGTCGGTCTGAAGAAGCGTAAGATCAAGGTGTACGCAGATGATACCCAGTTGACGGAGCACTTGAAGAGAGAAATTGAGTACGTCGAGGACTGGAAGAGTGCCGATGTCATCTGGATGATCAAGCACTTCCACGACTACAAGTGAGTTCTACTTTCCATGATCCGTTTGACCTATTGTTTAAGATCTCTCGCTGAAGAGAATCCACTTGGCATGGTCAACCAGTTCCCATACGAGTCGTGCATCACTGTCAAGGATCTTTTGGCTGCCTGTGCGATGAGAGATCCAGTCAAAAATGATTGGTATCAGGTAAGAATTCTAATGAGAATACAAACAAGTAACACATGTTCCAGCTAACCTACAACCTGAACACCCAACTGCCACAGTTCGTTGCCCGCTTCCAGCAGCGTGAGAAGAAAGGAGAACACAACATCTGGATCGTGAAGCCATGGAACTTGGCCAGAGGAATGGAGATGACTGTGACTGACGACTTGAACCAGATCATACGCGTCGTAGAAACTGGTCCGAAGGTATTCAGAACTTCACAGAACACAACTAAATCCGTATTCAGATCGTGTGCGAGTACATTCCACGTCCACTGCTCTTCCCGAGACCTGACAATGGAAACAAAGTGAAGTTCGATCTCCGCTACATTGTCTTCCTCAACGGAATCTCGCCAGTGACTGCTTACGTCTACAACAAGTTCTGGATTCGGTTTGCGATCAAGTGAGCGTCATCCCTATACTTCCTTGTACATGAATACTTTCCAGCGAGTTCTCCCTCTCGAACCTCGACGACGTGGAGACTCACTTTACAGTTTTCAACTACCTCGACAAAGAGAAGGTGCTTCAGATGCAGTGCGAGAAGTTCATTGAGACTATCGAGAAGACTTATCCGAAGATTCACTGGGCCGAAGTTCAAGAAAACATTAATTTGACAATCAAGAAGGCGATTGAAGCTGCTGCCAAGTAAGATTTCAAACTGATTTTGGGGTTAACGGCTTGAATTTCAGAGAGCAAGCGCCTTGTGGAGTCGCACCAAACGTCCAGTCCCGTGCCATGTACGGAGTGGATATCATGCTCCAGCACCTGGACAACGACGTTATCAAACCAACTCTTCTCGAAGTCAACTTCATGCCGGACACCACTCGCGCCTGTTTGTACTACCCCGACTTCGCAGACACTGTCTTCGACACTCTGTTCCTCGACGAGATCGATCCGAGCAAGGTTACCCAGATCTAAGAAGTTATCTCTCTGAATGATTCCCCCGTATTGTTACTCGCCGCTCCCCGTTGTTATAGTTTACAGTTTTTGTTGCATAACTTATCGTATTTTTTTCAACTGCATCATTGTATTCGGTCAGATTTATTATCACTTTTGAAACATTGTCAGATATTCGAATAAAAACGTTGATGATAGAGCGAGATAATGAACGGGATTGTATCCCTGGGACAGTTGGAACATGAGATTCTTGTGAAATTAGGAGAAGAGAGAGAGAGGAGATTTTAGAATCCGAAGAAGTCACGAACGGCATCCCAGGCTCCTTGGTCGTAGTGCTTGTGGCTGAGGAAGTTGGTGTTGCGTCTCTGTGTCGTGTACAAACGAGTAGGCTTGTCATTCTTCATCACAGTCAACGACTCGGGAAGCAACTCGGCGAACTGACTCTTCTCTGGTTCCTGATGCGGAGTCATCTCGGGCAGCATGACTGGTTCTCCAGTCGGAGAGCTTCCGAACGAGGTACGGAGGACGAAGATTCTGTGGGGAACGACAGACTTGGTTCCGTTGTTGTACAGATCAATCTCGGTTTCAGTGGTGGCGTAGATGTGGCCGACTCCGAAGTTGCGACGGAACACGTACTCGTCGTCGGTTTTGTATCCGAGGATCGGGCAGTCGGACAGGGTTCGGACGTCGCATTGAGTGGCCATTTCCTCGAAGCAGTAGATGAAGGTGCCGAACTGTAAATAGCAAGTTTGTATTAGTCGTCTCATTACAACTCCCTTACCAAGACTTTGCATTTCTCGAGTTCAATTGGGATTACAGCTTCCTGGGTGATCAGGGCGAACTGTGGAATGTCGTAGTAGACGTAGACCTCCTCATTGTGCAGGAATTCTCCTCCGTGAGCCAGCTGAAATACTTGAATGAATTGAAAACAGTGAATGGTTAGCTTACCGCATAGATGGTTCCAGTCTGTGGGGTGTCGGAGATGTTGAAGCAGATGCTGGTCTCCACGGTCATTTGCTTCACGTTGCAGACCTTCGGGAACACGGTAGTCTTCTGGGAGAAATCGAGAACGTCACTGGCTCCAGCACGCTTGATCGTCTCTTCCTTGACCGAGTTCAAAAACGGATTGTTGATTCTGTTCTCCAGGAACAGAGACTTGAGATCTCTTTCGAAACGGAGCGAGTTCCAGTTGTAATCGAAGTAGTCCAAGTAACGCATCTGGCTCTTATCCTCGGTCAAGTTGTACTGAGGAGCAGTTTCCGTGTCTGTCGGGATGTTGAAGGAACGGCAAATCGAGTAGAAACTGGTGAAGATGCGCTTCTGGAGGAGACCACGGCTGTACTCGTTCATGTTGTTCGTGTTGAAGGTGTTGACGAACTCGTTGAGATCCAGTGTGTACGGCACACAATGTTGCTTCTCCGGGATCAGACGACCCTCTCCGTACACTTCGAATTCCACTCCATTGGCACGGAAGGAATCGAGGATGGAGGAGTAGACGAATGGGAGCAGGAACAGGGCGATGAGAAGAGGACGCATCTGGAAATGGGAGAATGAATCAGATGAATGTAAGTAAATAAAAGACTGTAAGATAAATGAGAAGGAAAACGTCGATAGATGAAAAGAATCAAACGAGAGACGAATACGAGAGCGAACAAATACGCACGACGGACCGCCGAGCACTGCGGAGAGGAACTGACAGAAAATGACAGTCTGCATGCTGCGATGGATGAGAGTGCGTGTGTTGCGGTGCACAATACGACGGAATACACGTTGCGCAATGTCTCGCGGGGCGGTCCGCATTGTCTTTGACCCTGTTGGAGCAGACCTGTAGATGACGTCAGGTGTGTCTACGTTCTTCGACAACGAACCTCTTTATGGCTGTCACCGCCTTGAAGATAACGATTTATTCGTGACAGTTGGAGTGTAAAGATGTATTGTTGTTGAGGAGGATTAACACTTTTGGGGTCCTTTGTTAAGAATCTGACCTCTCGATCGATTGAGGGTCCTGTAGCTAGTGAAAGAAAGATCTAGAGTGTTCTTAAATCGTCTCGATGCTCAGAAGGAACCCTGTTCCAGTTCAAGTTGACACACTTTCGAGTAAACTGTTTATTACAGACTTCAAAGTTAACCGATTAAACATTTCGATGCACAAGTGCATCATTATTACGCACAAGGGTATATTTAGTTGATTTGGTGAGAGAGGGAAAGTGGCTTTTGGTGATTCGAAAGCTAGAAAGGGGAAGAGTTATAGAGAGAAGAAGAAGAATCTGTTGAGATAACAAGAGTCTGAAGGATTCGAGGGTGAGGTTAGATGAGTGGGCAGGGCGGTAGCAAGCGACGGATCGTCATCGTTTAGGCGGTCTCTTCGGTGGCGCTGAAAGTAAGAGATTAGAAAGGATAACATGAGATCTGAGTCTATGTAAGTCTATTCTAGGGTAAGCGGAACATGCTCTATCTAGGGAAAGTTGTAATGATAACTCTTACGGAATGGAACCGATTAGGCAGAGCTGAAAAACACTTTGTGGAGAGCATAGCGAGTCCCCGAAACTTACTCCTTGGAGGTGAGTGGCTTGAGTTCCTGGTTTCCGGTGAGCACGACGTATTTCTCCTCGGCGTCTTGTGGGGTGTGGAATCCGATGAAGAAGTAGTAGAGCCAGATTCCGACGACAGCTCCGGCGAATGGTCCGACGATTGGCACCCAGAACCACTTGCTGAAAGAAACCAACCAATTTCCCTATTTTAATTGAAATTCGCGTGTTGGTGGTCAAAAGCTGTTTATGTGCGTGCGTGTGTCTTCGTATGTTTTGGTGTTTTTGTCCGTTTCGTTTCATTTCGTCTCGTTCCCTCACAACAGCGTGTTTTATGACTTTGTTTTCGCCTCCTTTCCCGGTGTTTTGAGAAGAAAACACGGCAGGTTGACTGGCAGGTAAGCACGAAACCCAGCACCTTACTTCCTAAGGAAACGGAATGTTTGCGTTAGATGTTGCGCGCCCCGAATTTCACGGCATGAATCTCTGTGAGACTGAATCGAAATCGCCAAAAATATTGGTTGTTTACTCGTCCGCCAGGCATCCCCTGTCCGCTCTCTCTCCCTTTTCCCGCCCGATGAAACAATTTAGGTAGAGACCGCATTACGGTGCGTCGATCATTCGGATGAGAAGAAGGAGGAGAGAGGAGACCTTCATGGACAGAGAATGTGACCGCGAAAATGAGTTTATTGCCGTCCAAATCCTGCCTTCCCCCGATAGTTGCCTCTTTTTGAGGTCGATAACTCACGTGAAGACTCCGGTTCCGTAGAAGATGGCAGTGAAGAGACGTGGTCCGAAGTCACGGGCTGGGTTGACTGGGTATCCGCAGTTGTATCCGAAGGCAGCTCCGATTCCGACGAAGGCAGTTCCGACGAGGATTGGCTGAAGCCAGGTTGGGTACGAGTTTCTCTTGTCGACGATGTGGGCGATCAGGAAGAGGAAGACGGCGGCGGCGATGAACTGGTCGAAGAATCCGTTGATGAGTCCGAGGTGGGATCCTGGGTACGAAGCGAAGATTCCGGCGGTGTCCTTTGGTCCTCCGATGGTGCGAACTCCTCCGTCAAACACGTTGATGGCGTCATTGTAGAGTCCGTAGACAACAGCGGCTCCGAGGAAAGCTCCGAAGGTCTGGGCGAAGAAGTAGGCGATGAACTGAACAACGGTGAGTTGTCCGACGGTGAGGAAGGCAAGGGAGACGGCTGGGTTGATGTGTCCTCCTGAAAGAGTTTCATTGTTTACTTGTCCTCTCGGCGCCCCTCAACAACACACGCAATGCCCATAAATCGGCAACTGTGTGGTAGTCAGTTTGTCTGGTCACACTCTCTTTTCGTTCACTCGCTCCCTTCTAAATAATATATAGACACCACGCCACTTACCAGAGACTTTGGCCGAAACGGCGACTCCGAAAGCGATGGCGATACCGAATCCGATGTTGACACCGATGAACTCGTTGACTTCCGGTCTTGGGAGCACCTTCTGTGCAACGACAGAAAGGCCGATGAGCTGGAAAAGAAGACGTCACTCATCTGGTTTCTTTTTCTTCCACTCTTCTGTCAAATGTCACAAACAAGTGTATGTCCCCCGGGGCATCTGCTCTCGGAGCAGCTCGCTGACTAATCACTATTTTGATCTACTCGCGTGCCTCGCCCACCTGGCCGCTGGGTTGCACTGCATCCCGACAACAAGCAGAAGCTCTCCCGGATTCTAATCCAGAACAGCAAAGAGCACAACGAGCGGACAGATGTTCCGAATTGAACCTAATTGCATATGAATTAGTCTTGCATGGGGCGCGCTGTTTCGTTCCCCAGGGACACATGTTAGTGATGCTTATTAGACATAGACTTACGCAGAGCAGGAAGGTTCCGGAGAACTCGGCGAGCACGGCGCGGAGAAGCTCACGACGGATGTGGAACTTGGCGCGAAGTTTGTCCAACACCATGTTGATCTGGAAGATACGGTAGGTAAGAAAGAGGAACAAGAGAGGAGGTCAGGAAAACACGAAAAACAGAAGAAGAATGTGGTCGAGAAAGAAGGTTGGTCGGGTGTCGCGTGTTCCGAAATGAGGAAAACAACAAAAATAGAGAGGAGAAGAGTGTCTCCAGATGGGAGAGTCCCCCGGCTCGCAGGGCGGCAGATGAGCCGTTGTTTATCCGGGAAGAATAAGCGGTTAGGAGAAGGAAACGAGGAGGAAAGCGAGGATGTGCATGATCCGCATGATTCCTTCCGGTTAGGGAATGATATTGAAATGCGCGAATTCGACAGGCACCCAACCTTGTTGTTTACCACGCAGACCGAGTGCCACGCGAGTCACAAACAAAATATGGGGCGGAGTGGTGGTAGGAGAGTGGCTGGTGGCCACGGCTGAAGCCCCGCCCCTTCAGAGGGGCATTTCCCTCGTTTTGGCCGAGTGCCAAGGTCGGCGGATGAAATGGAAAGGCGGGGAGGGCAGGGTAGCGGGGCAGAGAGATCCGATCAGAAACCGAAGTCACGCATGAAATATTCGAAATCGGGAGCGAGAGGCGGAGAGGAAAAGATGTGGTGATAACACTGGGAGGTCTATAGTTTGGTGAGGCAGGTGGAGACGTAGAGAGCTGCAGGCAACATATGTTACGGGGGACATGATCGACGATCGGCGCAACTTTCTCACCACTGCCACGTAACCCCGTTGGTCTGTTGCTCTTTGTTTTGGAGGCTCATAAAGTATTTGATACAGTAACCAATGGCTGTTGGCCACATGACATGTCACAACTGTCTTTTGGGTGCACGTCGTCACCAACAGACGACGCCCCATCACACTTTACACCGATTGCACCAAGCACCAGCCGGAAACGAAATGCCTACAGAGAGGGTGCATCTGGTGGGTGTCTGGCGACCCCCGACAGACCGCCCAGCTATTGTAATTCGGTGCCCCCCAGGCGGGCCGGTCTCTCTTTTAATAATGACTGCTTCGTGAATGGATGGACGACGGGTCAATCAAGAGTCCATTCCTATACAGTTGCCGCTGAATATAGGATGTAAAGGACAATGGGGGAATGTAGGTGAATGAAACGAGTCACGAGTGAAGGGAAATGGCTGTGGGAGTGGGAAAGGACGAGCACATGGCAACGAGGCGCATGGCTATGTCTCTAGTCTAATTCGTATAATGCGCATATGATCCGTTATCGCCATGGAAACCGTAGAAGCACGAGAAGGAGACGTGCTGATAGATCTGTTTGTGGCCTGCTCTTCGGCGTTACGGGGGAGGAGCATCGGCCGGGGGAGAGAGGGAAGAGCACCTGATATTTTCGCTCTCCTCCCTCCACACGTCTTAATTATCTTCTTGTTTACCGCTTCCCGGGTGAGGAGGGGGACTGAAAAATAAGTGGAGGCAGTTATTATGAAACGGGAAGGAGAAATTGGAGAAGTGGGATGGCGGATACCGAACAGATAACAGTTGAGGAGAAGCGGGAAAGCAGTCATGTGGAAGGGAACGAACTGAATTTGGAAAGTGGAGATCTAGAATATAGGTCGAACAATAATGACGACCAATTTCAATCTCAGCATGAACCTGTTGAAGCGGTCACTCTGCTAATGGACTCATCTTTGATATCCCCTCCTTTCACTTTCACTGGCTCTTCTCAACGGCTATTTGTCAGAAGATGGGCCTTCATAAATCAGGCATACGGAACCAATTTGTCTGTTGTAACATTCACAAAAAATGGTTTGAAAAGGAGTCTCGCCGGGGTTGAAACTCTGGCGTCGTCGCTATCTCTCCGCTCACATCTTCTCCTTCTTCTCGCTTTTCCACCGACGCCCCGCTCATTTCGTGCGCTTTATTGTTCGCGTCGCAAGTCGCAAACTGCTCAGAGAACATTTGAATCAGCGAGACGGAGGCGACAGTCGCCAGATGGCAACATTGGAGTAACTCATCGTCTCTTCAGATCGTGTTCTCTCTCGTCTCCGCGAATCGCGACAATGATTTATCACTGGAAGAATAGAGGGGGGACTCAAGAAGCCGAGGGTCGGAAGGGACCCTGCCACGAGACTACTCGGTTTTTTGTGGAGGAGAGAGCAAGGACATTCGGCAGGAAACGACAACAGAGAGGGCATCCTCTGGGGCACGTGCGAGAGGTGACAAGAGATAAGCGATGATAGACGGGGGTCGTGAGGAATCACAAAACACGAGGGAAGAGATTCAGGGCCCGGAGATGTCCATGCCGACAACATTTCCGAATTGAATTAGACAAACGGACGACTGGGAGGCGGACCAAAATAATTGAAAATGTACATAAGCAAAACGGACTGAAACGAAAATTTACAATTGTCTTCGAAGGATTTCTATTTCTTCTTTGAAGAGACCTAGACTCAACGAGACCTAGACTTTCAGTAGTTCTACAGATGGCTTCCCCGACGAAAACATGTCGGCGCTTCTGTTTTTCAGAGCCCCTCTACTCTATTTCCGAAAGTTTCGAGTGCGGTCGCATGCACTTGTTCGTCCTTTGTTTTTCCGTGTTCTCATGCTACTTCAAAAACAATCGAGACCAGTGTAGAGGGGGATCAATGAGGTGGTACCGGTCATCAAACAGCACTAATAACAAGGACAACTGAGCGGGTCAAATATAGGTGCTGCGCAAATCCGGATAAAAAGACAGGAAATGAATATGCAAATGGGTGGGTATTGTATCGTTCGGCTCAGTCCCCCGGTACACACCGGTCAACACCTCATTACCATTTTGTATTGCAAACATGCGTGAAAGTGTGAGAAACGAGAGAATCTGGTTGGAGGGGGGACTTTGCCATGTCTACAATGCACGATTATTGCATATTTAGATGTGGGAATCCAGCCAATAAACTTTATGTCGTGAGATTGGAGCATAAACTGCTGAAGGAGGAAATGATTGTTAGTACTGTAGTGGCAAATAGAGAGAATGCCATGAAAACAAGGTTGTTTTGGAGGAATGTGACTGCGAGATAACGTGTATCATTGTGACCCATTGCCTTTCTAACTTGATACCATTCAGATAGCGTCGGCGGCTAGTAACCAGAGAGCAGCTGTCCTTCCTCGTTTCATCTCTTTCGGCATTCCGTCGAAATGCGTGCAAGAAGAGTGATTGGTGGGGGACGGACTGACTAGCAGACAGTTGGCAGTTCGGTTCGAAACGAAACGGCCGTCGAATCGGGTGCGCGGAGAGTGGTGAATTATCGGAAGCAAAACGGACAAAGGAAATGGGACAGGAGAAAGACAGCAACTCGGAACAAAACGAGGAGAAAACCAGAAAACGTTTCAATTTTTGATGGCAGTTTTGATGCGAAACCGAATGCGTGCCGTTGTCGTAAAAACCGAAACTGTTGGAATGTGTTTCTGCAGAGATTTTCGATTGTCGAGGGACTTGGAAGTGTTATGTGTCTTTTAATGGAGTTGGAAAGGGAAGGACTGATTGTGCACCGGGAATAGACCATAGAGCTTCAAAAATTATATGGTAAAACATGATTGTTTACAGAGCCTCTTGAATACTTCCAGAAGATTCCTGGTCTTTTGAGTTCAAGATTTAACAATTTGCTCTTCTAGACTCTGCAAGCAAGGTATCTCGGAACGTCATCTTATCCCAGACTTTGTCGGATCCTACACTCTTCTCTAAAATCTTCATTGTTATGGATGACGCCAGTCTCAATCCATTAACGTTGGTTTTCACCAGTAGATTAGGAGAAGAGGAGGAGGAAAACAAATCTTCGTTTGAATAAAAAGGAACACATCAGAGCAAGATTCCAGATATTCCATCTCCAATTTCACTTCACCTCGATTCCATGTTTTGATCCCAGTTCCATTTTCTTGCCGAGCACAGCACATCTTCCGCTCGGTCTCTCTTCGAAAGTATAGGTCAGAAACCTGCTTCCTTGATTAATTGGACCTTCATCCCGTCTCGAGAATGCACTCACGCGTGCGGGAGATCACCTCTGCTGAACGAGCCAACTGTGACAACTTCCTAGAAGTTTTCCCCCGACACCCTCGTCATTTTCCCGGAATCGACGTCGACCGAATTTGCAGCCAACCTGACCTGGAATCGTCTATAAATGACCCAGTCTCAGTGTCATTTTGTCTTTCCAATCACCTTTTCTCAGAAACCAATCTGCTTGAATTCTACACCCCCGAAATGTGACAATTAGTGTGTAAGGCGTCGAAGCTGGCCGGTAGCCCACGGAAAATGATTAGTACTCGACGCAGCGCGAGAAACCCAATTTTTGTAACGAACCGCCCATTTTTATGGTGTTTCTTATTGGCTCAAGACTGCCAGCACCTACTTCTTATTGCACCCAGAAAGCGCCCAGCATTTCCAAGCTCCGAACTAGAATCTGGATTCCATTTTTGAATACGAACTATCTTTGATTGTAAGACTCCACTTTTTGCTTCTTATAGCTGTCAGTTCCAATTTTATACCCGACTGCTCTGTCTTGACTATACTTCCAAGACAACATAATGCATTCATTGCTAAATCTCAAAATCTGAACGGAACCCGCCAGCAGCACTATAAGTCGTCAAACCTCGTATAAGTACCGAGCTAAAATTGGGTTCTGACTCTATTTTGACACGGTTCACTGTTCTAATCTGGTCTACGATAAACGGAACGTCCTTATTTGAAAAATAGTCATTACGGTTCCAAGAAGAGCACGTTTTCCTCTCATCGGAAGTGGCAATTTCCGACTCTCTGTCATTTATTCTCGAACATCTCTCCTTTCCCATTTCCTCCCTCATTACCCATTTCCAGATGCGGTCGATCCAATCCCTGTTCGTCCTGCTTCTCCTCGTCATCGCCACGACGACATTCGTTCTCCAGGACTTGCCGTTGGAGAGATTCGAGAGAAGCGGACACAGCGATGAACTCATGGCACCGGCATTGGAACGACAATCGAGAGGACTCTTCTTCAGACCCGCAGCCAACATGATGGCCAAATACAGGTGAGGTTGACTGCTTAAGATCTGAATATCATGTGCATATCAAACAGAACCATCAAGTTCAGCCATATTCCAATCATTTTCTGATTGCTTTTTCTGTATAGTAACGTATTTTTCTCATTTTTCCTTTCCTCCGATGACGATTGCAAATTGTAAACGTCCGATTTGAAAACGTCATCTGACGATTGGAAAATATGTTTTTCGTTTGGTCCTTGATGTTCTCGTTTGCTTGGTTCCATGGGAACTTGATCTATGGATTGGTGCAGAAAGTTTACTTTTGCAACAAGAAATGAGTAGTTGGGGTAATTGCTGAAGAACTCATTGGTTGAAAAGTTTGAAACGTCTTGAGTTCATTGTCTAGACAATGAGGAAGAGTATGACTGGGCCAGGACACCCTTTATTACTGCGGTCACGCGAAGTGGCCCTCGGAGGGTCTCGCCACGAAATCGGTTTTTTGCTGTTTTTTCGTTTCCGGTCTAGTTTTCTTGAATTTTCTCTATAAAAACGGATAGAAAAGAGGATTTTAAACCTAGAAACAGCTAAATTGACCAAAATCAGTTAGATTTTCATTGCGAACTACCCGTTTTAGTAACTTTCCCGCCAAAAACACAAAATCCTAATTTTTTCTATGAAAAATGTAATATTTCGGGCCAGAATAACTGTTTCTAGGCTTCAAATTTTCTGCTCTATCCATTTTTATCTGAAAAAACTCAAAAAATCTGGTTCAGAAACGAGAAAACAGCAAAAACCCGATTTCGTGGCGAGACCCGTCGAGTGCCACTTCGCGTGACCGCAGTAATAGATTGAGTTTAGACGGTCACATTCTAGTGATCAAAAGTTCAAATGAAACTAAACTCTAAGTTTTCTTATTTCAGAATGTTCTCCGGATGACTGTTCCATTCCACTCGTCTCTTCTCGTCTCTCTCATCCGTCTACGCCCATCTCTTCTCAATTCTGAATAAGTATTGATTCTTGATCATAAATGCTTTCGTTAACCCTTCTCTTCGACCTCGACCACTCTTTTCTATCTTTGATTCAAGAACTCTCCAACTGATCAAGTGACCATCAGACACTTCAGAATCTTGACGTCAACGCATTCTCTTAAAATTCGAAAGAAAAACAATTATGTCAGAAGAAGAAACAGATCAAAATAGACTGGGGGGAGGTAAATGATATCCCGAACAGATGAGAACAAAAATAAAAAACAAATAACAAAAAATAAGGAGAAGAAGAAGAAGAAAAAGGAATGTTTATTCAAAGGATCAGATCAGCCGTTCAAAAAGGAATCGGGTGTCGTCGTCATCTTCGTGAATATCCATTTCTCCTGCCCGCCCACCTTGGCAAACAAAACCGCAAAGTAGCGAAGAAAAAAAGAAGAAAAGAGGCAAAGTAGAAGACGTGAAGTGGAGTGTCCCACCCCCTCGATTCCCTCCACGAACTGTTCCAGTCTTCTTCCAATTTCTCCTGTAATGTTGTACCTTCTGATTGCTGTCTCTGCTGTTTTCGGAGTTGGAGTCCACTCTGGAAGCGTTGGGTGTAAGTTCTAAATGCTTCTAGACAGAGATACAATGCTCCCAATGAACTCTTTCAGTGTGCCGAACCGAATGCATCGAGCAGAACGTCGCAAAGATTGTCCGAGTGCATTTGAAGGTTTCCCTCCTTCCCTCCCTTACAATCTCATCTTGATGTTTCTCGTTTCAGGATGATCTGGTAATGGCAGGTCTCTGCTCCAACAAAACCGATGCTTCCGGGTCCGTGGTCACCCCGTACGTCTGTCACAGAAACATTGGATTGTGGACTCTTGATGAACTTGTAAAGGATATCTATTACTGCGGTCACGCGAAGTGGCACTCGGCGGGTCTCGCCACGAAATCGGTTTTTTGCTGTTTTTTCGTTTCTGGACCAGATTTTTTGAGTTTTTTTCAGACAAAAATGGATAGAGCAGAAGATTTGAAGCCTAGAAATAGCTAATCTGACCCGAAATATTACATTTTTCATAGAAAAAATTAGGATTTTGTGTTTTTGTCTGTTTCTTCGGAAAAGTTACAAAAACGGGTAGTTCGCATGGAAAATCTAACTGAATTTGGTCGAATTGACTATCTCTAGGTTCCAAATTCTATTTTCTATCAGTTTTTATAGAGAAAATTCGAAAAAATCAGACCAGTAACGAGAAAATAGCGAAAAACCGACTTCGTGGCGAGACCCGCCGAGTGCCACTTCCCGTGACCGCAGTAGGTTACGTCAGTCATTTGAAAAGATTCTTTCAGGATGAAGAAGGAATTGTAGCTTTTGAAAAGGAGTGTCCATTCCCAGAACAATACTCCACTGAGCTCCGATCCACGTGTCCAAGGATCAGTGAGAGTCGAGACCAACCATCACAGAAAGTTGATGCAGATGACGAATATCCGAGTTCTGGAGACACTCCGACTAATCTTTAATCGCACTGAACTCTGTATGATTCCCGAATGTACAAATATGATTCATTAGAAAGAATAAATAAACTGAAACGAAGTCAATTGTTTTCGGGGAGAGAGGGGAGAGAGTCAATGCAAATCAAGTCATATCAATCATCACAAACCTTGAATAGAAGTATTATTATCACAAAGAGCGGAGAAAGTGGGGGAAAGAGAGGAGAAAATAAGGGAAGGGGAAGCACAACAAGTATACACATTCAATTTGGAATCAGAGGGACAGTGTAGAAAGCTGTGGGAGAGAGAGAGGGAGAGAAGACACAGGAGACAGACAGAGCACACTACAATTCAAAAACAAGCCTAAAATGCCCGGGTGCATATTATATTATTATTGTTTTCTTTTGGTTAGGAATCACAGTTCTCGGTAGGTTCACCGGCCAAACACCTTCCATTGACTGCGCGGAATCTTTTGCAAATACTTGATCTTGTTGAAGAACACTTTGTACCTGTAACATTTCACTTCTTTGTACGTGACGATCCGACTTTCAAAAGGAACTGGACACCCACTCGTACTAATACTACTGATTTGATTCGACTTCCCTTTCCCCGACCACCTCACACAATACTTTTTTCTTCCAAATTCTCAGAAATGCAGTTCTGTTCCGGTTTTATGTGAGAACTGTTGTTGATCGGGTGTGAAGGTCAAGACCATTGTGATTTGATTTGGAGAAGGAAGGAAGTGGTGATGTGACTCGAAACGGGACAGTGTACTCACCAAATTAGTCCGATTACTGAGCAGACTGCCACCGAGATGAAGTATCCGTCGACTGCGATCTCGCAGACATCTCCGCCAGCCTTGCACTGATCGGCGAGAACTTTGGTGTTGCAAGAGTACAAGATGCTGAAAACCGACACACACATTTCGGAACTTGATTCGATTCCAATTTTAATTTGTTAATGTAACAGAATTTGATGATACTGTTCAGTCCACTCACTCTTTTGTTCCTTTCACGATGCAATCCTTGTAAGTAAACCAGTCCGTGACCGAAAGTACAACAGTGACCGGCCAGTTTCCTCCCAAGTTGTTCAGTGTGTTCAACAGTGTCATGTACGTTCCTCCGATGCGTGGATCCGAAATTTGAGCGATGAATGCCATCATGGAAACGAACATGCAGTAGGTGGCGAGCTGGAAATCATAACTGTACCTTTCGAATGAAAACAGGGAACATACTTGATGGAAGATGTATCCGGTGATCCATACGAAGTAGACAGAGTACTCGAACTTTCCGTCGGCGAGTCTGAAGTGAGGAGTCCACCAAACGAGGGCAGCAAACACTCCGCCGATGAAGATTCTGTAGGGGAAGGCGAGCAGGAAGATGTTGAGCGGACGGGGTCCAGCAGTCCACTTTCCGATCATCCACGGCAACAGGATCTGCATTGGAGTGAGGAAGACTCCAATACTTGCTAGACGGTCCTTCGGGATACCCATATCGATCAGTTTGAGACTAGTCATTCCGTCGGAAGCGGCGAAGGCGAGTTTTCCAGTCAGAAGAATGGCGACCATCCAGTGAATCGGCTTCAGCTTCAGGATCTTGTAGAGAACTGCGTATGACTCGGCGACTCCCAATTCCAACTCTTCCTCGTCTTCGTCAGCCGGCTGACCATTCTGTCCAGATGATGTCGACTTGTCAACTTCTCTCTTCAGAATCAAAACCAATGTCGTCGTGATGATGAAGATCCATCCCCAGAAGAAGACGTATCCTGAAATGAGAACTTTGTTTGTATTTATCTAGAATCGCCGGAATGAGGAATACGAGTGGACGGGGCAGTGACCAGCAGGTGTTGGGTTTCAGGCGTCATAAACAATCACAAGCGGATGATGGCCCCTCGATTATTAGTATGCATTGTGTTCATTGACACCTTTCCCGATTCCTCCGTCACTTCTGTACTTGGGATTCCCCAGACGCATTCCACCCCCGGAATCCACCCTTTTCTCTTCTTCTCTCTTTCAATCTTTCAAAATAGATCAACTTCTCTCGCGTGGGTGCATCATAAATAGAACAAAAACGGGGCGAGAAAAAGCGCAGTCGTCGGGGGCTCCGAAATCTCCGCCCATTTCTTTCGGTTTCCCTCTAGAATAGAGGACGAGACTCACGACACTAAACGAAAAAAAAAAACCAATTTTGCTCATTCGTGTTTCAGTCCGTTTCCAATTTATTCACCCGACATGAATATCGGTATGCCGACTCGCATCATCGCTGTTTTTCTATTGATAGCCGTGGTGTCAGCAATCGCAATGAGAGGTGAGTCTGATTGGTAAAGAAGAGATGATGGAACGGAACGTTTTTCAGCGAAACGAGAAAACTGCAAATCGGAGAAACTGAGGGAGTTGGTACTGGAGACAGTCGGAATGTACCCCCATCAGTACAGTTATCAAGCAAAGTACGTTTCTTCGATTGATGACTAGAGATTTGGATCCAAACTGTTTCAGATATTTGAAACAACAAGCTGAAGAAAGATTTGGATTCTGGTGGAGTGCAGTGATTGTCAGCGAACGGGGTGGTTACGGTATGAGTGCCGTCTACGATCAGTACAAGAATACGAGCTGCGAGATGATGTTGTTCGACACTTACTACTGGATCGGAAGGACTTGCTGATAACTTCTCTCGCCTAGCGTAGACTACCGTACCCCTGGCTCCATTCTAGTAGATGTTTGACTAACTATAACTACATAAAGACTTTATGGGTTACCGCTTCGCATTTTGAGTTTGAATCGAATCGCTCGGAAGAAATAAATTGGTTGAAACACTTTCACTCCTCTCACTCTGATTTGTCCAGTGGTGTCGTACACCACAATGCTTTCGAACCTATCAACAAATTCATTCTATTAGCTCCCCAGGGGCGACGAGTCTCGGCTTTTCCGCCGCCATAAGGGGCTCGAAAACGTCATTTTTCAAGCAAGTGACGAACTAAAATGGAATCGGAAACTCCCTTTTCGCTCTCTCCCCCACCCAGAAGCTTCTCACTTTTATGCTGTTGTTTTCGGAAGCACTCACCTGCCAAATCGATGATTCCCGTGTCTTTCTGGTTGTCCTTGGAGCGGAGGAAGTCGTTGCAGAAGTTCGCAGACTCCAGAGCCAGGAATACAATGTTTCCGAGGAAGTAGCCGGCGGTCTGACCAACAGCATTGCATGTGGATGCGTATCCGACGTTCTTCCTGCAAGATCAGATGTTGAGAGAACTGTTTCAATAGTCTCGGGGTTTCCTAATCTAATTAGACACGACTGGAAGCAAAACGAAACAACTCAGAGTGACAAATGAACCATGCCAAAGTTGTCCTTGGGTCGGAAGGAATGTTTGTTTAGAATGTTTAGAACGACTTGGCATGGAAGTTTGATCGCGAATTGCAACACTTCAGTGGCTAGAATTAAACCGAAAATGGTATCGGAACTAGTTTTTCTCAGAAAAAACAACTCACTTTGATAGCATTGTGAGTGCCCATCCATCCACAGCAATATCCTGAGTGGCAGCCAAAAAGTTGAGCGGCAGGAAGATGAGCATGAGGAAGACGACGTCCGGGGAACCGCCGTTGTCTCCCATGATGTCGTTGACCTTGTAGGAGAGGAAGAGCATGAAGAGTCCGATGAGGTACTGGCAAGGGACCATCCACGATTTCCTCCTTCCAAGCTTCTTGGAGTACACCGAGTCGACGATTGGGGCCCAGAGAAGTTTCAAACTGAAAAACCAGGTGAATCACTAGAATGAAAAAGTTGTTACATACCTGAACGGCCAATATGCAAATGAGAAGATGGCTTGTGAACCGTAGGATACATGCTTACTCGAGAGCAATAAAGGAACAGCTCCAATCAATCCAAGAGGTACTCCTTGTAAAAGATACAGGAACAGCAGGAGGAGTATGGAAGATATGTCGCCCTTCAGCGTCTGATGTGTCCTTTTCAGCCATCCTGCGTTGGGATCGACGTTCTGAAAAACAAAATTAAGATCAGAGAAGATGTTTTGAATGTCTTTGTCATATGCGCATCGTGCTACACTTCAAAGTTAGTAAAGTCCAAGTATTAGTAAAACTGACGGGATCCGGGATCAGATGGGCGTAGTCCTCCTCGTTGTACTCATCGTCATCGTCACTGTTCTTCACTTCTTCCGACGGGAAATAGACTCTCGGGAAATGCCCTCCGGCAGTGGAGAAGTCTACGTCTGGCTCGAACGCCATGACATCTTCCGACGTGTGAGGCACTCGCTTCTTATGCCGAGCACGCACTCGTTCTGCCATCGCTGAAGAAGGTGCGGCGTCATTTTCAGAAAGTGATTATTCAAACGGACGAGCTCACAACACTGACCCAGATGCTCTTTTTCAGAGTCAATATCGATGAAAGTGAAACTCATGGAAGAGTAGAAATAGAAGGCAAGAAGTTATTGGCAGACTCGTATTGTTTCGTGTCGGGACTAAATAAGCGCTTCGTTTTTTCGTTTTTCGAATAAGCCGAATAGGAGATTGAGAGAAATGTAGGTTATGTAGCAGACGGAGAGAAGATAGTGTATAACTAGGCGACGGGACGGCGATTGAGGAAGCTTTTGTAGTCATTTTGTAGGCAAACATGCGAGAAATCGATTGGGTCTATTCAATTTTCCAGAAAATGGCTCCCAGGCGCGGTAAACAAACATTGAAAATCGACACGTTGCAAAAAAGTGGAAAAAAAGTTGGTGTCGATTTACGATAAACAAGGCGCATGCGTAATAACGGAGTGTCGTAGTAGAGGAAAGAGGGCGCGCGCTGGCCATTTGGGAGCTTGGAGCAAGCTCGAAATTGGATATAGACGGCAGAAAAGTGTTAGAAAGTTTGTGAAAAAGAACCTGACAAAACCTTTGATAGATGATGACAAATAGACACAGACACGAGAAAACTTGGATTGATAACCGAATCGAAAGCTTTTTGATCATTACAGTAACCTTGAGTGACGTGCGCACAAGGGTGTCAGGAATTCCTTGTCTCCCACGGTTGTTGGGAATCAAGATGAATTTGATAAGAATTCCATCTTATCTGCCTATGATTTTGATCCGTCGGCCGTTGTGGACTTTGATAAGTGATACAGAATTTATCTTCTCCACCAAGAACCGAAAGCGGTAACAAACACAGAGAGACACGCAAAGGTTAGTGTTATCAGTGATGATTTTCAAAGAGGAATGAGAAAGAGAACCTTCTTCTTTTTCTTCTTTTCGTTTGCTTCTTGCACGGAGACTATTGTGCACTGCGAAGGATGTGGTTGGATGGTCGAGTCGAAGTCGACTGACTCGCTCAGATCGAACGGTCCGACGGTGGCGGTCATCGAGGAGACAGGTAGCAGCTACTCTTCGTTCCGTTGTCGACGTCTTCGCTGGCATTCAGGGGCGGTGCCAAGATGGAATGACGAGGTGACAGTAGGCAGTGAGCGATCAGTCGGAATCAGAAGACGAACCAATTAAAAGAACTACTGGTCGAGGCGAGAGGCGAGATCTTGAACTTCTGGTGGAGTGGACGGACACCGAATAGCTGTCGATCGATAGCAGCAAAGTGATAAGTGATAAGCGACGGGTGGGCAGTCGGTTGATCACCGACGAATATCTGATAGCCATTCGTCTCCGTGTATTTTTGGAGTCAGTCAGTCAGTCAGTCACAGGTCGACCGTTCCCGACGCGACGAGGAATCCGAGGCATCTTGTGATCCTCTCCGGGTCGTTTTTTCGTCTGCCTACTCTTCAAAGAATTCCCTCCAATTCTCCATTTCCCCTCTGACACTGAGACAAAAGAAAAAGAACACAGGGTGCGGTTTTCGTATTGTCTTTCTTCTCTTTCTCTTCTCAATTTACGAGGTTCAAAAGCTGTCCATTTCGCTTCGACCAGAATGAGAAAAAGACGTTTTTTTGGTGGAAATGAGGTACCGGCCAAAGGTTGCCAACTTGCGGAATGTAGCCATTATTCAGCCTGCGAAACGAAGGCAACACTCTCGAATTAGTCATGCCAGTTCGCGGAATTCGAAGGAGATCGCACCGGATTCTCTTTCAAATTGGATCATCTTGCTTACTTACGCTATACTCTATAGTCTTCAGGATTTCCAGCCATCAAAGTTGTTTCGTTCACCTTTGTCTTGTCTGTATGTGATCACAGATTGATACTTTCTACCTTATGACAGTGAGAATGACCGTAAAGGTCATAAGTGACACCTGGGAAGTTGTTAGAAATACTTTCTCAAAAGGCAGCAGTTTCTTTTTGATTCGGGACTTTTAACAGGGTCTCTTTGTTTTAGTGAGGTGTAAAACATCAGTTCATGGCAAAATTGAAACATGAGTTCTAGTTAAAGAATGAAAAGACAGCTTTGAACTCCCTGTTTCCCGAAACACGAAACTTTCTGATCTTTAGTAAATACTAGTGGACCGCAAACACTGATAACACAGTTGAAAACAGAACAAAGAGCAGGCGGCGAGCCAGTGTACAAGAGCAAGAAACAGAACGATAAAAATGGTGTAGCGAAACTTTTTGGGTTAGTTCACGAACCCAAAGAGCAGGCGATTTAGAAAGAAGACTTGATTGAGAGTTAGTTGAAAGGTGTCAAGGGAACCGGGAAGAAGCTCACCTGGGAGACAGCACACGTGTTCTTCCTGCTTGCTGCGACTAGCAACGGGCCGTCGCAATGCAGCACATTCATTGGTTCATCCATCTTGAGTCCAGCCAGTTTCTTCTTCTTTTTTCAACAAATCTCAGACGTCGTCGGTTCACCGTGGGGTTGTAGCACTCACAACTCTTTATCACACATCATTTCCCCCGCTCTTCGGCGCGTCGATTGTCTCAACATGATGATGATGATACGGAGGGTGATTTTAAGAGAGAAATAGAAGTGTAACGGTTAGATGAGGGTAGGGGAAAGGGAGGGGAATCAATGGCAGAGACGAGATTTTTGATTTGATCGATGAGAAGAGACATGAAGCTTGATTTGTGGCGTTAGTGAAGCGAATATCAACAAGTTTTATAGTTTTTTTTATAGGTTGTCGAAATGTTTCGATAGGAAAGGTTATGAAAGGTTTTGAATCAAGAAGAAGTTTGTAAAAACTTCTACAATGAATTCTGCAAGATTCTCTAAGCTTCTGGAAACTTCAGAGACTATTCTAATCGGCTTAGAACAAAGTTTTCAGAAAACCAGTATGATGCCACTATTCCAAAAACCACAAAGTTCACAAAAAGTGACCGTCCGTCGGTCACCCCCAGTGCACATCTTCTTCTTTTATGTGATCCGGAACCGTGTCGTTTCAGAAAATGATGACAAACGAGTTGGTGGGAGACGGACGGTTTAACTCTAATCCAGACGACACCACGGTCAAAACTTGGGAGAATCGTTGTTGCATCGCAACGCTCGTTTTTTGTGATGGACATGGACACAAAAATCACAAGAATATCGAGAATTCGAAACAGGGGGAGCGGGGAGCGAAGAGATAATAATGACGATGAAGACGGAGACGCCCGAAATAGAGTACAGGTAGCAGAAGAAAGAGAGATGATAGGGGACTAGGGGACATCATCTACTCACATGGAAAAATATCTCGGTTTTTCCCCTTTTTTCTGATGAGACTAAACACGGACAGGATCCGTGGAACGGTACGTGAAGTGACATTGAGGGCGAATTAGAGACAATGCGACTGTTTTCCTTCTGGCACGGTGCCATCGTTATATGTTTTTGTCATCTCACATTACTTTCGGACCTCTGCTCCTCTCGTCGCACACACTCTCAGTACCGTAATCCCATTAGCAACTGGCTGTTTCGTTATCTGATCATCATGACAAGTTATTCACCTCTTCCTCCACGCTCTTCACTTTCTTCTCCACACTTTCAGCAGCACGTTCTTTCATCTCGATCTTCTCGAATCCACTGCCGTCTTCCAGACTTCCGAGGTCGTCTCCGTCCCGTTCATTGTTCTGCAAACTCTTGTTTTGTTTCTTTTCCCGTTCGTTTCTCCCGGTTCTTCCCGAAAAAACCAGTCCGTTTAACAAAAGATGTGACGTGGCAGTGGGTTGTCACTTGTTGTCAACACTGACACAGAAAATGTAATAAGTTTCATATCATATGAACCTAGTGTACTTTGATTGAAAAAAGACAGAGAGAGAGGCAAACTTGTTTTTTGTGAAGGCGTCGAAATTCAGATTTACAGGGTTTGAGAAAGTATCTTTTTTTGCTTCTACTTCAAAGGATGTTTCAAAGTGTTGAATCCAGTAATGGAAAAATTAAACAACTAGTGTTCTTACCTGATTCGAGGAATCAGCAACTTTTTGCGGCATCCTGATAATTGATAGCTGATGATGGCGGTGATGGTCAGTTCGGCACAGAATGAGCCGGGCTCGGAGCGTTGCGCGCCCTTGGAAGAAGACTGTGGACACAACGGATCATCGGCTCCAAATTGAGGGGAGAGCGCGCTAATTCGAACCGACTGGCCCACTGGTCATCAGCCGACTTTTCGATATCGACGACGCCGCGACGGCAAACATTGTTTTTTTTCTCTTCGATGCGCCTTCTGTTCCGGGAGAAAAATGACAATGGACTGGATAGCAAGACGGCAATCTTTATTAGAGTGTTGATCAAATCAATCAAGTTATTAATATCATTCAGAGAACTTATTAGGTATGTACAATGGCACCTGTAGTCGAAAAACGAGAGAAGACGAGGGATCTAATGACGGCGACGAAGCTTCTTCATCTTACGCACTCTGAAATGATCGAAACTTTGTTAGAACAAATATATCTTAGTTCCTACTTCTTTTTCATCTTCTTCGGCTTCACAGCAACAATCTCGACGTTTCTGTCAGCGGCATCCGTAGAATCATTCCCAGCAGAAGTACACCCATTCTCAAAGTACAGATCCTTCTGGAACTCGTCGTATTTGAAGTCATCAGGACTCGAGAGAGAATCCTCAGTAAGCAGTCTGCACTTTCCGGTGATCGGGTTGAAAGTGGAGGATCGGCAAGTGTATCTGGTGGACAGAACACAGAGTTCCACGCACAACTGCATGCCATCGTATCCACGTGGCAGTCCATCGAACTCCTCGACTGCTTCAATTCTGACAGAGTAGTCGCGGAAAGCGACGAAGTTTGAGCAGCCATCAAAGACTGAGAATGTTCGTGGGTAGCAGAACTTGGTGGATGTGGAAGCTGTGAAGTCCCCAGCGACTGGGGCTTGAAGAGAGACGCCATCTGACTTGGTACTGAGGTGACAGGTGTGAGTCTTCTCGAAGTAAGTGAAGGAACGGCAGTTCTTTTGTTGACAGATCTTCTGGCACTCTTTTCTTGATGGAACATTAGAATCAACACTCTCATTCACGGACTCCTCAGCTTGTTCACTGTTTTCAAATGCAATCCAGACATCAACATCATCAGAACGGCACTCTGTGGTGATAATGTCGTCACTGGTAGAATCTTCGGACTCATTCACTTCATCAAGGAATGATTTGGCTTTTTGGATGTAAGAAGTCGAAGATATCGTAACCTGTTTCAACGCAGGTCTTCTCCCAGCTGCAGTTGGTTTTCTCCTCAGCTCGGACTGCTTTCTGAAAGCAGCCTCCTCATCGAACTTGATGATCTTTGCCCCGTATCTCAAGTTATTCTTCAATTTCTGTTTCTCCTCCTCAACATCCTCATCCTCCTTCTCTCCTCCCATCAACATATCGTACTTCTCCTTGTTTTCCGTCTTCAGATCCTCCAACTTCTCATCGATTGACTTCTTTCCTGACGATTTCACATCCATCTTCTCCATGGAATCCATCCATCTCTGCTCATTCGACGTCTTATCCCTGTACACTCCGTTGTTCTCCACTTGAGCATCTCCATCACTGAAGGATCCTGTGAACTGCGAAGGTTCCATCACAGATTTCAATTCCTTGTCCAAATCAGCCTCATCAATATCTGGAATGGTCTCTTGTTCGGTAACCGTTGTGGATCCAACAAGATCATCATCAGCATTCTTCATTGGCTGAGTTTGTTGAGTCGCAGTTTCAAAAGTAACAACTTCTGGGGTAGCTACTGGAGCGTCAGAAGTCTCCACAGGAATTGGATCAGTGACTGGTTGTTCTGTTGGAATCTCCATTGGCGGTTGAGGGATAGCCAACTCTTGCTGGATCTCGTTGTTGTTGTTGAAAGAGGAAGATCCAGTGAGAAGAACTGGAGGAGCATCCGGCGGAGAGACACTTGGATCAGCTGCACCTTCGGCGTTCTCTTCTGCAAGAAAAACTTGTTAAGTATATAGAACTTCCGACATTTTTGCATAGTTTCCGTAACGAATTGAACTGTGTCATGAACTCTCTTATCCACTCCAATACACTTCTCTTCCTCCTTCTCTCAGTGGTCAAGAAACTCTTTGTGAAGTTCTTATCTCCGTGGATAAATGAAGAGAGAGAAAGAAACCGTTCTCATGTTTGTGTACCGACGATAAATCAAAAAACCCACGCAGGCAAGATTTGGAAACGACACGAAGGTAGGTCATTTTGGCTGAGATCACTGCCTGATCGACGCCTTCATCCGAGAAATAGTGGCAGATGTGCTGGACAGTGTCGTAGACGACGGAACGGCAACGGGACTGGAAAGAGATCAAGGGGATCAACATGAAGAGAAAGGGCATGATACCGCAGACTGAGCACAGAAGAGCAGACACATGTCTTCAGTGCGCATCCTCCATTCACTGTGGTACGGACGGAGGTTGACCAAACGGTGGTTGGCATATCTTTCGAAACAAGGTCGGAGTACTGGAAGAGTAAGTTATCCATCAATTAGGGTCAAATAGGAATACCACTTGTGTCTGCCACGCAAGAGTCAAGAAGAACAAGAGCGACCAAGCAAAGAAGGGACCTCATTTCTGAGGAGCGATCTGAAATGCAGGGATGTACATACAACATAAACAAATCGATGTGTGAATGGTTATGTGAAGAATGATTTGTGGAAGACGAAAAGTTGATGAAGAAGAAGAAGAAGCAGGAGAAGAAGAAACAAAATGCGATTTGTGGGAAAGCCACCTTGCCGACACAAAGAAGCCGTCGCCTCCTCGCCGGACGCACTCTTCTCTTCGCTGACCTACATCGCCGGCTAGCTCGTGTTTAGCTGATAATCGAAAACGAAAACGGGAGGGATAAGGAGGCGGGGCGACTGAAAGCGAGATCCTCCATCAATCACCAAGTGCAACTTTCGATTTCGGTCCATTCTTTAGCGGGAAAATCACTATATCTTTTCGCTTCTCGCACCTTCGGCGGCGGAAAACGAAGAAACATTCGTCGGGTTCTGGACGCGCAGCAATCCCGGGGGAATGCTTTATGTGATAACATGTTTTGACATTTATTCAGAAAGCCATAAAGCGTACAAAACACGGATAAATTAAGCCATAGTCACGGGTCTCGAGGCAATGTACTCCTTCAGTTTTGGATAGTTCATCACTCTCTCACGCCACGCTTGGATCTGAAAGAAGAGATTGAAGAGGTTTTGAAAAACCAATTCTTACCACTGGATAGTTATCAATGTACTCTGGCCACCAGTTCAGCAGAGTTGTCATGTTATCAATGATTATCAGGTCAGCATAAGTCAGTCCTCCATCAACAAGGAAACCTGACTTGCTCTTCTCCAACTGCTTCACCAAAAGAGGCAAGAACTTCCCCATAGCTGGGATGAGCACTTTCTCTTTTTGTTCAACGCGATCCAAAGTTGTGAATCCGAGCATTGTGTAGAAGTAGTCATGAATCTCGGCATAAAAGTCTTTGAACTGGTCGGCAAACGCATCGACCATCGCCTCCTCTTCCGCATTCTTCCCCGCAAATCCTATAAAGTTTTAGTCGAATGCTAAGCATAATTTAATTAACTTACCAAACTTGCGAGCGAGATATCTTGCAATGGCCATCGACTGCGGGATCTCCAGCCCGTCGACCGTCAGAACTGGAACTTGCTTGAACGGAAATGACTCCTTCCTCTCGAGGAACACGTCATGCGAGATCTTCTCATTCTCAAACTCAACTTCGGCCAGATGGAACAGTTGACGGGAGACGTCGGCCAGGCCGCGACTCATGAAGTAGGTGAGTTTGTAGTGAACCATTGATAAGAGACGAGAGGAGCGTGCGGGCAATGTGCAGACGACCGGGTATTTATATGCACGAGAATGATGACAACTGGAAGAAAAAGAGAAACATACACAATCACAATTGAATCATTTGATAACACGTCACGAACAAAGAGAGACCAGACAACCAACTTTGAAGTAGGTGATGCGTGACGTAAATTTGTGACCGATTGGCTACTGATTCTATGATTTGAAGTTGGAAGTGAGGCTATGGAGCGGAAAGATTAACTGTCTGGAGGTATGGAACGGACAGTGGTTGGCAAACATTGAAACTTGTTTTTGTTTGCAGGGCAAATGTACAGATTTTTCAATAATAAACATAGAAAAAGATGGAGGAGAGGAAACCCTGGGGTCAAAAAACTCAACCTACTACTGTGGCCCTCGGCGGGTCTCGCCACGAAATCAGTTTTTCGCTGTTTTCTCGTTTCTGGACCAACTTTTTTGAGTTTTTCTAGATAAAAATAGATAGAGCAGAAGATTTGAAGCCTAGAAACAGTTAATTTGACCCGAAATATTACATTTTTCATAGAAAAATTTGAGATTTTGTGTGTTTGGCGGAAAAGTTACAAAAACGGGTAGTTCGCAATGAAAATCTAACTGAATTTGGCCAAATTGGCTCTTTCTAGGTTTCAAATCTTATTTTCTATCTGTTTTAATAAAATTTGAGAAAATCGGGCCAGAAACGAGAAAACAGCGAAAAACTGATTTCGTGGCGAGACCCGCCGAGTGCCACTTCGCATGACCGCAGTAGTAAACATAGAAAAAGATGATGGAGAGGAAACCGATGGGTAAAAAACTCAACCGAGAAGCTTAAACTAAAATCACATTATTCAGATCAGTGTCATCGTGTGCCTAATCTGTCCTTCTCGTGACCTCTCTCGGTCAACTCCCACCTCACTTCCTATTTGTTTATCTGCTTATTACCTCGTTTTCACCTACTGACCACTATAAAAACAACGTCTGTTGGACGGTTGATAAACTCTGTCAGAGATGTTTTCCTATCAACTACTCCTCTCGTTTTTCCTAATTTCATTTTGCACTGCTACTTATGATTGGAGAGACGGACAACTTCCTCTGGAGAGGTTACACGTTGTGCAGAGTGGAGGAGCCGTGAAGAACTCTGAGACAAAGGTGAGTCAGACCAGGAGAGGCTGAATGGTTGTGACGTTTCAGACTGATCATCATATTCCAACAAACATCCCGCGAGAGAACTATTATCACTATCGATCCAAATGATTCGCTTCAAAGCTATTGATCTGTATACTCCGTTTACCTGTAGATATTATCTGTTTGACTTCCTTGTCTGACACAGTAATCATCCGCTTGATTCCAATCCCCAATTACCTCTAATAAATAGTTTTGTTCAAACTAATCATCTTGAATTCCAGTCTAACTCTTGTGTTTCCTTGTTTTGTTTTGTCCTCCTTCCTCAAATGTGTCGACAATCATCGAAACAAGAGGGCAGAATACGGAGAACAGGTGGAATGGTTAGGACTTCAAAGCCCAGTAAGATGTTTGAAGCTGAAACCATTTTAGCCACTACTTCTACACACTTCAGATTGATTCGTGGACACAAAAACGAAAACGGGATTAATTTGATTTCCTGAGAAAAGAACATGACTGCGTTGGTTGGCCCTGGTTGCTGTCTAGATTGGATTTCGGTTTTCGCAAAATAAAAACACTTTCCTATAAAACTCTTTTGTTAGAGAGATAAGGCTTGCGATGTTGTTGGTGTATCCCTGGAGACAGGTGCAATCAGGTCTTGCCACGGGGCTACCGTATCTCTCTTCGAATCCACCTGTCCTTGAGAAAAACCGTTGTTGAAGTGTGACAGCTGGATTGTTGGCTCTCCGACTCCGACTCCGATTGGCTTCTCGCGGCTCATTTTCTCCTTTTTTCCATTTCCACCTTCCAATTACCAAAAACACCTCTCCGATTTGATATTGCAGTCGAAGAACCTTTCGATCTGAATCTCGACCAATCGGATCTCCGGCTCCCGTCACGATGAGTATGCTAGCGACACGTGGCGGGTTGATATGTCTTCTGTTACTCGCCACGTTTCTGACACCAGCCAACACGAAGATCAGCGAGGAGGACAGCATCATCTACGATGATTACACTCCAGGTTAGTTCGGGAGGGGCATTCATGGGAATCGGTTTCGGGAACGGAGTGAGCTCCGAGCTCCATTTTAACTTATCAAAGAACAAAATCTCGCAGCAACCTTGCCCTAATTACTCAATCTCTGACTTCACTAACAAATCCCAGGTGTCCTCATCAGCGTGGTCACACCTTCTAACAAGTGCATTAGACTCTCTTTTCATCTTTTCTGATGTTCAACATTCTTCTTCTTTTTTCGGTTTGACTGCGACTCTCCCCTTCTCCAGCTTTCTTCTCACGGAATTTCAGAATTCAGAACTCAAAATTCCGCGCTAATACCCTAGCACCAACGTGTCATTTTCTCCTAATTACATCTTCGGAGTCGCTGAACAACAACTCAACTGAAACGGGCTGCCTAGCAACTCGCCAACTTCTCCTTCGTCAGAGTTGTAATTTTTGATCTTTGTGACTCGATAACTTTTCAACTTTTTCTTCAATTGCACTGATTACCCTTTCAATCGAGTCACTCTCTCTTTTTCGTTTCGTTCGATACTTCATGGGAAAGGATTTGTTCATTTCGAATGTGATAACCAACTTACTCTGTTACTTCTTTTTCTCCTTGTTGTTTCATTCGGTGTTTCCGCTTCCGTGACTTCCATATCATATCGTTGTCAACTCTGAATCTTTGAGCAGCCCTTTGGCTCGTCGTCCGACATGTCGGACTTCCCGGTGAGGTCGGATGGCCCGTTGGTCATCTCCGATGGATACGTTTCCGATGGAATTGTTTCTGACGGGTTTTTCGAGTCGACAACGATTCTGACGACCCTCTTCACTACCGTTATCACAACATTGTCTACCACGGAGCATCCATCTGTCTCAACCCGTTTCCCCCTTCCCAAGAATTGGACTCCGCCGAACACAACAATCAGGCCAAGTTCGTTCCAAACTCCACCGTATTCAGTTCTAAAGTTAGCTCAAGTGGCTGATTCATTCTGTCGCTTTTCGCCTTTGCTCCATTTTCAATCAGAAAGAAACTCCGTTAGAAACACCTGCTGCTTATCACGAGTATCGGGTATACGGTATGCCAGGTGGAATGTTGTCAGTGAGCAGCTCAAAAAACCGAAAAGCTTTCTGACACAACCCCATAATTTGGCGGGAAGGAGTGCCGAAGCGAGTCTTCTCTTCGCGCCGAAATCTCATTTGCGCCGAGCCGCTGCCTCGGCTACGGTAGTCTTCCTTCAAGACGAGGAGCCCTAGCGACTAAATACCAGGTTAGCCAGCGCTTGTTTGCCACGGCCCGCGCTCACGCCTTCCTTCTCCGATTCGAGCCAATTCGATTCGAACTCGAACCGATCTTGCAAGTGTGTAAGAGAGCGCTCCGTCGAGTGCAGGGTCCTTCAATTGATAGCACTTGCTTGCTCTCAGTGCCAGCCAGCCGAATCTCATTTATCCGTGGGGGTTATCCGCGAACAACTGACTCGTCCAGTCGGCCCCGGGTCCAGAACTTTGAATCTTTTAATAAATGCGACCAAGTTGCATTGTTTCCCCCGGACTAGCATGATATGGACAAGTTAGTCGCGTCGTGGACCACTGAGACCTATTTGAATGGGCTCAACATATTAGGCCAGTACTTGAGCTGGAAAAAAGGAAGTGAAGGTGAGTCTTGTTTCGTAATGTTTCTCGCTCCTTGCACTTGTCTTCTTATCTTTGAACTTTCAGGCATGGGCAACACTGCCTCCGCAAAACAGGTCGCTGACCAAGTTGCCTATGGAGTGGTAAGGATATCAGTTTGTCTGTGATTGTGTTTTCAATCTTTCATAGATTTCCTGCATCACCGTCGGCGTTTTGATTGTCATGCTGTACATGTCCCTCTTCGGGCAACGAATCAAAGCAACCGCCGTCCGCTGGCACGTGTTCAATTGCAGTTTATGGGGCATACTACATCTGGTAAGCATGATTCCTTCAGAGTTCCACTGTCTCCTCTTTAGATATCCTATGCATCGTTCGCTGACAAAGCACCATGGCCGAACTACATCACCAACCAGAACTGGAGAGACACTGCCAAGCAAGTCGAATGCTTCACCCGATCCGTTTTCCCAGCTGGAATGGTCTTTGTCTATCTGGAACAGATCGTGCTGACCATCGCACCCCGTCTGGCTAACTCTATCATCTTCAATGCGATTTTCTTCGTCCTACTCATTCCGTTCCTCAATGGTCTCATGATCTTCCTATACTTTGCACACGTGAGTCACGACTCTTTAAAAAGACTTCAGAGCCTGTTTCAGTTCATGGATGTTGTCTGGTGGTACGAGCCAATCGACCTCTTCAACCTGGTCACCTACCTGCTCTTCGTCACCTTCACCACCATCTACTTCCTCTTCTGTCTTTTCGGAACTTGTCTCTGCTGTGCTACCATGACGTCAAAGAAACCGAGCTCGGTAGGAACAAGTTCGTCTACACTCTATGATGACTACTTTTCAGCGTACCACCTCGACGTTCGCTGACATGTGGCTCCTGTTCCCCTACGGAATGATCCCTTCCATCATGTATGGTCCCTCGTTCGGAATGACTTCGGTCGCATTCGCAATGAAGTATCTTCTGACTTGGGTTCTGGAAAGCGGCATTCTTGGTGGAGGTGGTGGCACTCCCGAGCCAACTACCGGATCAGGAAGTGGATCCTCCGGAGGCAGTCTGATTGACATGAACTTCCTGATGCAAGTGGCCACCAATGCCATCCTCGCCATGCCCTGGTTTGTCCTGCTCTTCCCACTCGTCCAATCCGTCCTTGCTCTCGTCTGCCTCCGCATGTTCCGTGAGCAGGTGAGTGGTAAACTAGAGCGAAACTTGACATTCGACGAAGCAGAAAATGGAGGGTTACAACCATGTGAAGTTGATTATGGAGTGCGGGTTTCTATGGTGAAACACAGATGTTATTAGAAGAAAAAGAAGTTGGTTAGCGGAAAATATTAGTGACGTGAGGAAAGAATGTTAGATGTCTTTCCGAGCAAACAACATTTGGGGATTGAAGGGCAAGACGATATCTAACACTGTTTTTTCAGTTCTTCTTCATGATCTCCTGCGGACGAATCTTCGAAGGGAAGCATGCCAAGATCGGAATGTCGAAAAGTGACGACTGGAACAACTCATCGTCGATCGGCGGTCCACCACCCATCTATCCAAGTTCTCCTTCAGAAAAGCAAGAGGCCTGATTGGACTGAGATTGTCGTGTGTCCCGCCCGTCCGTTCTCTCACCCGTTCCGTCCATGTCCATTCCCATTTTCCCCGCATTCTGTGATGATCTCACCCCGTTTGGTCAGACGAATAAATGCATTCTGTTAAATAACCTTGAGTTCTGCTGACTGAGTTCTTCCAATAATATTTGCCCACCCGCTCAGACTGACGGAAGGTGATAAGTCGTTGCGGGAAGGAACATACACAAAAACACGGTTGTGTTGACAAAAACAAGAAACTGGGCAGCGAGGTGTTCGCTGTGAAAACAGTAAAGTTTCCGGTTGCATGGTACCGACTTGTACTGCATGCGATAGTGTGCACTCTCTCCCTCATTCACTCAGTCTGACCTACTTTTTGTTGTTCTTTTCCTTTTCCTTTTTCTGTTTTTGAATTGAATCAACTCGTAAATTTGGCAGGTGTGCGGTAAGAATCAGAATGGATCAAAACGGCGAAGAAGACGTGATGATGGAAGTGGTGCCGAGAGATGAGAAGTGAGTAGAAAGAGACACCTGCACTGGCAGATGGTCGTTCGACACTCATCGTTAATTTTTGAAGCGGCGGTGGGATTTGGCGCCAACACCATCTAGAGAACATCAACGAAATAGTAGAAGATTTGGAGAGATGGCAGATGGCAGATATGCTGGCAGATGTGGTCAGGATCCAAGACAACGTCGAGGAGGAGTGGGACGAGGGCATCGACTGGGTGTCCCCATTGGCCAGAGAGTACTCCAAGTCATTCAGTAAGTGATGCGAACCATCAGCTCGTTCGAGTTTGTCTCCATCGAAACGCGCGGCATCTCCAGACATCGAGGTAGGCAAACGGGTCTTTTCTGTTGTTCGCTTCTGATGTCCGGGTAGATAGAAGAATGGCAATAAGCGCGAGTAATAACATGTCAGACGACAGTTTCCTCTATTCCTCATATTTTTCCACTAGACTTCATTTGATGTCCGAATTCACAGGTCAGCATTTTCGGAAGTATGAAATACATCATTGGAAATTGTGTGTACACTTCGTATCGCAAGTGTTTGCTCTTCGTTACGTTACTAACCAGTATCGAGGAAAACTAGAGTTCTCAGCCATTCCTTCAACTTAGATCTGTTTTCCTTTCCTTCATTGTTTTCACAGACTCTTTTCTCAATCTTCCGAATTGACTTACAACAGGGACTATAAAACATTATTCGGAACTAGTTTTATGATGAGATATACAATACCTTGTAAGTGCATGTGGCTAATCCTGTCGAACTCTCAAACAGCTTCGGTCCAGCGGAAGGACACACCTGCGAAGGTCTCCGTCCCATTTCCTCACAAGTGGTCATTTCAAGGTGACCACCGTCATCCATCCCCTTTTCCTGTCCTCTAATTCCGTTCCTCCCAATCATCCCGTGTTGTTTTAGCTATGTCAGCTGACTTCTATCACCTTGCTTCTGAATGTGTTCTCTTCGGTGAGTCTCTGCTTCCCTTCCGCCCACTTTGTTGACTGTACAGCACAGCAGTCGACCGAGAGACTGACTGACTGACACAACGCAAAAAATAAACAAGAAAACAATCGACGTGTGTTCCTCATTTTAATCGTTAAATAAACCTAACCCAGTCCGTTTCCTCTTTCGATACACTCTCTCTGGGCAATCAGCTGATGAAGTTCGGGCAGCGAAGGCGTTTTGCTGGCAAGGGAACTGAGGATTAGGACCACGGCCAGCTTCTTGTTTTCTTGTCGCTCCTCGCTCCACCCCTGTATCCTGAAGTGCGAACAGCTCAAACGGCCAATCAGACGTCTAGGTATCCCGCGAAACGGTACCAAACTTCGGACACACTTTCACTTCGTTCGACTGCTTCTTCTTCATTTGTTTCTTCTTTCCTCCTCCTCCTCCCACAAACCGACCACCACACCCTTATTCTCCCTTTATCACGAGATCAGGCGGCCACAAGGAGAAGAACAAGTTCTCTTTCCTGCTGATTACTCTGTTTCTTTCCTCTGAAACTTCTCCTCCTCTTCAAATGCACTTGGCTTACTCTCCGGTGGTGCCCAAGTACAAAGACGTGCCGAACCGTCTAACGATCGGAGACAACGAACCATCCGGTTTGCCTTTATAGAAAAACAAATGCTAACAAAGTTAGGAACACTGCTAACGAGAAATGTTAGAGATAAACTGAAAACGAGATGGATCTGGGATCTGAACCCATTTGGATTGCAGGCACCGACTGGTTCGGCGATGATCGAGAGTCGCTCAACGATCTGGCAAAGTACTTCAACAATGCGCATCTCAGTGATGTTAACCTTGTTGTTGGAGAGGAAATGTAAGTTGCACTCTATTAGAAAATCTATAAGGGGGGGGGCTCGTAGACGATCAATGAGAGGAGATACAAAGGTGATGGAACATTAGAAAATCTATAAGGGGACAAGGGGACACAAGGGGAATGAGTCTTGTTAGAAAATCTATACACGAAGAAGGAGAACAGGTCGTTGTTTTCAGTTTTCCTGCTCATCGGCTGATCCTTGCCAAGAGCAGTGATGTGTTCGACCGCATGCTCAGTCAGCGATGGAATGGAGAAAAGAACGACTTGGAGTTGGTGGAGGAACCAATGTGTCAAAAGGCGTTCTCTTCGTTCCTCCGCTTCCTCTACTGCAATCATGTCGTCTTGAATCAAGACAACTGCCTTCCATTACTCGTTCTCTCTGATAAGTACAATGTTACCACTCTGAAAAAAGTAAGTTGAAGTTTGTTTCACACTGTCTCATTAACGTTTCTAGGTGTGCCTCGACTATGCGCAATCCCAAATCATCCCAGTCATCGACACGAAAGAACTGTTCTCTGTTTGGTTCTCCTACGCCACGAAGGCATATCATCCGAGCTTAATTCGCACCTGCATGCAAGCAATCGCCTTGGACTTTGACACTTTGCTCTGTGAGGAATGGGAGAAGAATTGGCAGGGACTCGACCGAGACCAAATGATCGAAATACTCAAATGCAATAATCTACGATTGCCGAGTCAGTTTGCTACTGAATTATCGTGCTCAGCTCAAGTTTTCAGATGAGTTCAAGCTATGGGAAGCTTTTCTGAAATGGATCCAAGCTCCGAATCATCCAGAGAGAAGAGGAAACACATCCAGTCCGTTGCTCACTTTGGTCCTCCCTCTCATCCGATTCCCATACATGACTCCCGATGAATTGAGCCTTGTGGAGAAGTCCACAATAGCAGAGCAACATCCGAAACTGTTTCTTCCGTCGATAATGTTAGCGTACAAGTTTCAAGCCCTTCCAATCGCCAGTAGAATCAACTGCAAGTGAGATATCTTTCTGTGCAACTGTAGTCACAACATGAAAGTGTTCAGAGAGTTCTTGGGAAAGCAGTTCCTTCTCCGAAACTACGATGATATCCGATGGTACAAAAGAATGTCAGTCAGCAAGTTGCTTCTTTCAGTAGATATGAATCACTCTATGATGGATCATAATATGATGGTACGTTTTGAGACTTCTTAAAAGCATTATGAGTTCGTCTTCTTCCAGTTTCTGACAAAATCTTCCACATACCCGGCATCGGAATGGAAGTGGACATTGAAACTTTCTGGTAAGTTTCTTATGAATTCAATCGGTGTTTTCTGAAACTCGCAGTCTTTCAGGCTTGCTCTACGACACCTCATTACACAGTGACACTATCAAGATACAACTAATGGCTGATGAAATTGACCAACCCAGGTGAGCATCGTTTTCTCGAATGAACCATGCATGCCGTTTCAGAGCTGTCGAATACTTACTCCAAATTGCCGATGAAAGGAAGATACTTCGCTCGTATTTCGGCAAGAAGACATTCACAAAAACGAGGTATTCAACAGAGTTTGAGATAGAGAAGAAGTTTGAATTCGGCGAATTGCTCAACGAAGATTCTTCTCTGATGAACCACGGCGACGTCACATTCCACGTACTTATCAAACCAATTGACTGATTTTTCCACTAGCATCATATTGTTCTGAACTGTTTTTCTCTTTCTGTAACTTATATTTTATGATGTCTAAACATGAACTCATACATTTCTTGACCTAGATTAGGTTGTCTACATCTAGTCCAATGAATCTGCTTTTCACAAACCGGTCAGCTCTCGAAAAGTTAACAAAAAGTGAATGTCCATTAGTGGTTGAAGTATAAAAGGTGTTAGCAGTACCCGGGTTGTTTAGAAAGTTTGAATGGGTGAAGCTGGGCAGTCAAAGTAAGTTTTCTTCTCTTTTTTCCACTTCCTCCATGCGGTTTCAGAGGAGTTCTGCCTTGTGACGTGGATGCTGCTAGGCGACTGGCGTTCTTTGGTTTCCTCTTCGCAGTTCTCACTTCCCTCTTCACGACACTCCTTGTTCCTACCGTCTACTATCATATTTCGGTTGGTAGATGGGGGAAAACCAATTGTTGCAAACAGTTTTCACGATTTCTCAGAAGGTCAAGACGCAGTATGAAGACGAGTTCTCGTCTTGTCGGCAAGATGTGGACCGGATGAGGAGACGGAGTGTGATGTTGAAATGGGCAGCTGATGAGGAAGGACGGAGAGAGAAGCGGCAGATCAAGAAGTACATGACGGAGTTGGTATGCCTAGAGGAAAACTGCTTCTAAGAATGCATTCTCTTCCAGGACGACTATCAAAGTGGGTACTCGTACAACTCTCCGGTCAACTTGCATCCAGTTGTCTCCTCCAAGTGCTGTCAATGTTCTCAAGGTCCGCAAGGACCGAAAGGAGATAAGGGAGCTGATGGAAGAGATGGTTTGTGGTTATCAAAACACTTTGTTTATGCTCTATTGCAGGGCATGACGGCGTCAACGGAAAACCTGGCAGGCCTGGAATGGACGCCATCGAAAGAATGATTAGTGATGGATACGTTGACTTTTGTTTTGAATGTCCGCCAGGTGCCACTGGAGAACCGGGAGGAGTGGGCGTCAAGGGAGCAGATGGGAAACAAGGAGACGTGGGTGCAAGAGGAAAGCAAGGAAAAGGGATTCCAGGACCAGGTGAATATTTGAAACATGCGAAAGATCTATTTGAATTTTAGTGGGGAAACCTGGAGCGCGAGGAAAAGACGGCAGTGTGGGCGCCCCAGGAGTGGATGGTTTGCCAGGGATGCTTCACACAATGGAGGGTCCTCCAGGGCCTCCAGGAATCGCAGGAGATGTCGGGAAACCGGGACCGCCAGGAGAACCGGGACCTCCGGGTTTAGACGGAAAAGTTGGGATTCCAGGATCGAAAGGAGATGCAGGAAAACCAGGAAGACCAGGTCTCCCTGGAGAAGAAGGGCCATCAGGAGAACACGGCGCCAGGGGATCAGACGGGTCGTGCTTGCATTGCCCACCTGCAAGGACTCCCCCCGGCTACTAACTATTCTGTCTGCTCGTGAGTTTACCGAGACTACGTGACAGACCAAATGAGCATATTTGTAATCAAAACTTTCAGTGTCCCCTTTAGTTTCGTTGCATGCAAATAAAGAGTTAATGAATACATTTTCATCGACTTCGTTCGGTTTTTCTTCTCTTGATTCGATTAACACCTTGTTCTAACATGTCTGACAACTGATTTGTGCTCCTTGTCGTTCTCTTTCCAGTTTCCCACCTTCCCTTGTACCCATCAGAGTGAGGAATGGTTGTCTGAAAGACGGACGACCACATCGAATGTCCGGCTGATAGTGTGCCTGACCGCAGTCTTTCACGTGGACAAACATCGTCGATTTTCGATGGATGCCTGTTTCAGCAGGTTGCTTTTGTTGAGACTGTCCGTCTTCCGGGTCAAACAGCAATACAGTAAAACACAAATTGGGTGCAGCAGTTGTTCGTTGTAACCAGAGAGTGAGGCATGGAGAGTGGAGATTATACTGATAACATCAATTCTAAAGCTTCTTTGTCTGTTTTGTGCTAACAGAACATAGCTCAACAAACCAGTCAATACACAATTCGACTCATCTTCCACCCACGTCACCTAACCGAATTCCTCAGCCTACACCCCCAATTCCCTTGACAACGTTGTCCTCAATGAGTCGTCCGACTGTCTGGTTGACCACGCATGTTTTGTATTCTACCCACAAGTATTTGATCATTGTATCAATGACACTCGACTCTGATTACAACAAGACCTCCCTTTTGAGTTGGAAGGTTCAAAAAAGAAACGGTTTGATCCTTTCATCTGACGAGAATGATGACAATTCCCATCTCACGAACATGTGCGCAGTACGTGATTCTTGCTGTCTACGTGCCATTCCCCATTCCGAGTTTCTGTAGAAGTCGCCCCCTTTACCACTGATGTCTTCCACCGTTTCAAGGAACTGACTGGCACGTCATCTGATGTTTGTAGTGTAGTTGGTTTGTCTGGAAAAGGATGAAATGTCACCTTTGTCCCCTCTCTCCGTACATTAAGTCATGCAGTGACGAAGAGCGGAAATGTCGCTTCGTCGCCGCTCCATTGTATCTATCACAAGGAATGAATGAGTTGTCGAGTTGTCTTGTTCGGCGCCCGAGAGGAAAAAGTGCCGGACAGATAGAAGTGTGCTCTCTGAACAGAGAGTTTCACACTCTTTGCACTTGACTCCATGTCAAAGTTGTTGTGTAAATCACCGAGAGTCTCGCCAAGAACACCTTGACGTCAGAGCGTTGAGGCTACTAGAGACATCAGTAAAACACAAAAGATCAAGAGCAAAACGAAACAAAACGGAATGCTCACATTGGGTCACAAGTTACTAGGTCTGTAAACGTAAATCATTCATCAATCATCTCTCCCATAATTACACGCACGGCTGGAAATTGGTGGGTTTAGATAAGAAAATGATGCGTTTAGTGATAAGATGAGTTTGCAAGAGGTTCGATTTGAGGCGGCGAGACGAGGAAGAGAAGTTTGGTGACAGTTGCGGATTCGCATGTCAATTACGAATTGTTTCTTAGACTTGGATGACAACTCAAACGGACAAGAGATCAAAAGATGGTCAATAACGGATCGATCAGAGAACCGTTTCGTTTTATCTGGTCTGATGTCGTCATATAATGTGGTAACTCATTGAAGACCTTTCTTTGTTTTGGAACAACAGGGACTGTCTTGGGACTCATTATACTTTTAATTCAGCGTGATTTCTGTTGTATCAAAGTCCAATATCAGAAAGTAGATGATGTTTCATTTTGTTATTATCTTATCACGGGGACCTGTTTAGATTTGGAGTACAATGTATGGTGTCTGAACGGATTGACCAAAGTGTTGTCCCGAAGACGTCGTTAGTCGTACTCTGTGCTAGCTGCTCCTCCGCGTTTCTCTTTCTCACGCTAAACATCAGAACAGAGATCGTCGCATAGGCCGTCGCGGGTGCGAGGTGATGACAAATTGTCTATGGGAGACCGTCATCCGCTATCTCCATTCTGGTCGTCTTCTTGCAAACCGACCGTCACACCATTCGATTTGCTGATTATCACGTACACAGCCTACGTGACTTTTGGGACGAACTGTACTGCGATGGGCGGGACGGGCCGAACACGGGAAGCGTGAGAAGGAGGAGGAGGCACCTTCTGAGACCCCCCGTCTTCGTATAAAACTGTCGGGTATTCTGTTCCTTCACTCAACCATTCCTCTTCATCTTTCATCTCTTCTCTGTCCCTCTCGGACCACTTCGGTCAGCCCTCCAGTTCATTGAAACTTCCGGTTCTCAGCCCGCCCCTGCTACGTAACAAGTACGTGCGACAGGCGTTTCTCGGTTATCTCCATCCAAATTCCAATCCCTACTCGCAGACGTTTGCATCCTTCACAACGGTTGCAAATGAAGCGGGTGGGGGCCATGCGTCCTCCACGTGATCTCTATTTCCCTCTCCTTTCCTGTCTCATCTTTCCCTCTCCACTTTTTGATCTAAACGAACAAGTTCTCAGTCTTATCCTCGCCTCCCTTCAGACTATATGTCATCACACCACACTCTCCTAATGATGGAACGACTCAGCGAAGTGCGTGTGTACTCCCCAATGCCTTCTTCCTCTTCCTCCAACTTCACCCTCGAATGCCTCACCGCCGCCGTGCTCCCCGACACTGTCCGCGCAGCAGTCAGTCCACTTCTCGCATGGATCACACTGGTAAGTCAAGTCGCCGAAGATGATCGGTTTCTACGTGACAATTCTCTTAATTTTTGCTGGCGACAGCTTCCATTTTTCCTTATCACGACAGACAAACAATGAATCTATGTTGTAGGTGGTGATCGGCACGTTGGCACCCGTCAGCGTCTTCTCGGGACTCAGCCTCAAGCGATCTGTCAAGGAACTCCTCACTGAGAGATCCTCGAAACTCGATGTGCTCGACATCTTCCGATTCATCGCCATCCTCTGGGTCATGCTCAACCACACTGGAAGTGAAGGACGCATCGACATACTGGAGAGACAACCATCCGCAGATGCCTTCAAAAGCGCAATGCACGATCATCCGATCTTCGGAGCACTCATGGGAAACTCTGCTCTCGGAGTCGAGATCTTCCTTGTTCTCTCCGGGCTCTTGGCAGCTCGATCATGGCTCCGCAAAGCCGACGAGCCCTTCCTTCAACACTGGAAATCGTTCATTGCCCGTCGCCTGCTCCGTCTCGCCCCATCCATGTTCATCTTCGTCTACATCGCCGCTGGTCCCATCATGAACGCAGTGCTCCCCAGATACACATCCTCGATGATCTCTGCTTGCGGATTCTGGGGAATTCTCTCTCACGTCACCTTCACTTCCAACTGGCAATCCACCCCAACCTGCATGGGATATCTCTGGTACCTAGGACTTGACATGCAGCTCTACATGATCGCCCCAATCTTCCTGAACCTTCTGCACAAATCGCCGAAGAAGGGACTCTTGCTCACCGCCGCCACCATCATCGCCTCCGCTTTCATTCGTGCCGGCTACTGCACTGCGTATGGAACATGCAACAAGAGCGATGTCGACATTCCATTCATCTCGTATCCAGGACAAGATGCTGCTAAACTTCAGTCGATCTACGCCGGTCTCTGGGACATGTACTCCAGACCATACACCAAGTGCGGACCATTCCTGATCGGTCTTCTCCTCGGATACATCACTACTTCTAGCAAGGTAACAATCCCATCCTTCCAACAATCAACTCAATCTTCTCTTTCAGTACATCATGTCTCCTTCTGCTTCCAAGATTCTCTTCCGATCCAGTCTCTTTGTTGCCATCGCCACGATCTACGCAATCCTGCCAGAATACTGGAACCCTGATGCCGGAAACACTGTCTACAACACCATCTACACTGCTGTTTTCCGTTCCGTGTTTGCCATTGCCATCGCCGGAATGATCTCCGCTCTCTACTTCAGACAAGAATAGTGAGTTACCTCGCTTCTTTCAATCAAATGTAAACGATTCCTTTTCCAGTCGTCCAACTCATCCAATCTTTGCGATGCTCGCCAAGCTCACCTACAACGCCTACCTTCTCCACATGCCAGTTGTCTACATCTTCAACTGGCTGCCATTCCTCCAAACAGCCACCTCCCCCGTCCATCTCCTCCTTGTCCTTCCCTTCGTGGCCACCCTTTCCTTCTTCGCCGCCCTCATCTTCTACCTCTTCGTCGAGGCTCCTCTCGGCCATCTCACCGCCCAATACGCCACCCGCATCGGGCTCTAACTCATTCCTTCCCTCGATCATCAGCCGCAAAGCTTTAGAATGATGGTAATAATATTATGTGCAACACATTGCCGAACGACGTGTAAATAGTGATTCTCACCACTACCGTTTCCTTTGTCTCCTGCCCTTTCTTCCTCTCGCTTTGTACATATTTTAGTCAGTATTTCTTCGTGTTTCGGTGCTATTTTCCACGGGTTCCCAGTGGTGAGTGTAAAGTTAAATAATAAATGTATTTTGAAATATATGAAACTTTATTTACAACTTTTTCATCAACACGGATAGCTTCTGCCGTGCTTATTCAACAGTGTCCAGTAGTCCAGACAATTCGTCGCAATCAGTCTTTGTCCATGGGAACTTCGTTCCCGAGCGATCATCGCCATTGCGATTCGGGCAACTGCACTCATCGCAGAAAATGGTTCCTCACCTGAAGAACCTTTGTTGTATACAGTATCTAAACTTTCAACTCACAGTCACACTCTGCGACAATCAGCCTTGGATTCGATGCGGCCGCCTCTTCGATCTCGCCGCCTCGTTGAACACCGTCGAGAAGAACGTCCGCATCTCTGAACTTCCTTATTGGGTAAGAAAAGGCATGCGTTTCGTACTTGACTGCCTTTGAAATATCAGCTATACAGTTCAAGTCATAGCGGAACTCTTTCACATTGGCACCGTGGTCTCTGATAATGGCTGCAACAAGTCCGATGCTCTTCACGCCGTGAACTGCGACCACTTGGGTTCCGCCGAGATAGTTCTCGCCAAGTTGAGCTCTTTGTCGGACATTTGATCCGATGTACAGGTTCCCAACCATCTAAAGATCAAAGCAAACTGTTTTGAGTTGAGAAACAGAATGAACTATTACTGCGGTCACGCCAAGTGGCACTCGGCGGCTCTCACCTTGAAATCGGTTTTTTGCTGTTTTCTCGTTTTCGGACCAACCTTTTCGAGTTTTTTCAGGTAAGAATGGATAGAGCAGAAAATTTGAAGCCTAGAAATAGTTAATCTGACCCGAAATATTACATTTTTCATAGAAAAATTTGAGATTTTGTGTTTTTGTCTTAAAAGTTACAAAAAGGGGTAGTTCGCAATGAAAATTTAACTGGATTTAGTCAAATAGACTATTTCTAGGTTCCAAATCCTATTTTCGATCCGTTTTTATAGAGAAAAATTGAGAAAACTGGACCAGAAACGAGAAAACAGCAAAAAACCGATTTCGTGGCTAGACCCGCCGAGTGTCACTTCGCGTAACCGCAGTAATAGATACAGGTCAAAAAGTAACCTACCCTCTTCGTGATTCTAAAGGGAGTCCTCATGGCTGCTTGTGTTGCTCGACTGCTTCTGCTCCGAATCTGCAGCCCCCGGCCGGTTAGTAATCCAATTTCAATTTCGTTTTCTTCCTCGACTCCTCCCCTTCATTACCCGAGGAGCAGCCAAGAAGGAGTCAATTTGAGAGAGTAACCCAGCTAATTATCTCGAAGAAAAGAAATGGGACGAAAGACAGACACGCGAAGCAAACCGATTGCTTTATCGGACAACGAACTATAGTGAATCGCAGTGGGAATAGGAACGAAACAACAAAAACAATGTAAATGGGTTGGGAAAAGGAAAAACAGTTGAAACGAAACGAAATAAGATGGGAACGAAGATAGACGGGAAACAAGAACAAGTAAAACAATGGGAAGTTTAGTGGTCCTCCTCGGTGAGCTTCTTTCTCTTCTTTGGCAACTCGTCAGTCTCTCCGTCGTTTTCCTCTTCTTGCTGCTGCTCGTGCAGTCTTTTCAGTCTCTTTTTCTCCTGCAAAACATGAATTTCAACGTGCCAAAGTCACTTTTTGTGAAGCTGTCAATCAGAACTGTTTACTATCGTATCGACAAGAGTGCACACGTTGTAAAACTGTCGACTGGAAGGACAAACTTCAAGTTTCGCTAGACTCAAATTGACAGTAGCCAACAGGGAACGATCCGAGATGTTCACACCTCAAAAACGAACCTTTTTCAGTCTCTTCCTCTCGGCTTCATCAATCTCTTCCGGTTCTTCCTCCTTGATCTCCATTTTCACTTCCACTTCCAGGTTCTCTGCTTCGAGTCGTTCCTTTTCTCTCTGTTCCCGTCTCAATCGTTTTCTCTCTTTCTTCTCGGCCTTTCTTTTTTCCTTTTCCTCGTCGGTCTCGTCCTCATCAACTTCTTCTTTCTTGATTTCTTTGATAGGAGTGTCGTTGGCAGCTGCTGGAACTATCAGGCGATGAACTACTGTGTCGGATTGTATTCTTACCGTCTCTTTTAGCTTTCAGAGCAGCCATCTTTGCTGCAAAGTAATCTCCGACAGACAGAGTGCTCACAGTGTTGTTTCCCTCCTTCTTGTCTTCTCCAGAGTCCTGACTGTCACTGCTCTCCTCCTTCTTCTCATCTTCCTCCGCCTTCTTCTCTTCCTCTTCCTTATCCTTCTTCAGTCTTCCAAATCCCAGAATTCCTTTCTTGTGACTGTCGCTGTAGTTGCTAGTGTCCTTGGCTCTTGTGAACTTTTGATAGCTGAAAAGCATGTTCTTGAAAGTAGATTCTAACGTTTGCGACTCACTGGATTCTACGACGGATCGACTTGCTCTTCAACTCGATCGACACTTTCTCAGCAGCAGCGGCCTTTTCCTCTTCGGTCTGATCCGGTTCTGCTTCCTTGTTCTTATTCAATGCCACCAGAAGATCGGCAAAGTCGTCGTGATGAGAGATCCACGTGGAGTCGTAGTCGTTCAACTTGTCAGCACCAAGTCCTTTACCAGAATAGTTGGCCTTCAGCTTCACAGAATCGGCATTTCCCTGGCGATTCCTTCCAAGTCCGTCTCCTTCGCTCCATCCCATTTTCTCCATCAACTTCTTGGAAAACCTGGAAAATGTTATACAGAAAAAGTTAAAAGAGAGGAACTCACTTCTGATCATCATTTTTCCAGGTCAGATTCTGCGGATCAACACTGATCTTTTGTTTACGCCGTGGCTCAGCCAAAATCGACATTTTTCAACGGCTCGGAAACGTTGAAGCGTCGGGAAACCCTGAAATGATGCAAAATATATAGTAAAACTTAAAAACTAACAAGATAGAAGATATTTGAAGTGAAAGAAACACTCGAATCGGTAATAAGAGAATCTAGAAGGTTGAAAAGAACGAATTCATTGACATTGAGATAAATGTGATTGTGTGTAGACAGAATAGGGTAGACGACATGAGAAATAAATTACTACGAATCAATACAACGGGTCATCAAAACAGAAAGATCGTGGAAATGGTAAGAATGAGACAGAAGAGAACATAACTAGACACCCACAAGTTCGAGTATCCATACTTCGGACATTCCAATCATCTTCATCGGAGGTCCTTGATACAGAGAACCGGCCGATACCATGAGTTGAACACCGAATGGGATCTGATAGAGACCGTAGAAGTAGGGAAGGAGCCAGTAGACGACGGGGATCACAACGTAGAATTGTCCGCCGTGGGTGTGTCCAGACACGATCAGATCAACCTTCGCCAGTTCATCAGGATGATCGACGAGGAATTCGTTGACTGAAGCGGGATTGTGGGCCATGACGATTTGAGAAGTGTCTTTTGGACATCTCTGGGTGGCTTTTTTGAGATCCATGTGATGGTAGGTGATGCCAGCCTTCGTACTGGAGATGTCGTTGACTCCAGCCAGACAAACACCTTTGAGCATTGCACTTCTGCAACATTTAAAACTAGATCACCCCTCCAAATTCTGAAAGACTCACTCATTTTCGAGAACGGTGATGTGACCCGTTTTGTACATCTGAAGCCATTCACGTGCGTCTCCGTAGTAGTATTCGTGGTTTCCAGTGACAAAGTAGGTTGGAGCGTGAACTGGAAGTTGACTGAAAAGAACAATTCGTCAAACAAGAACCTCTTTTAGAAACTAACAGAATAGGTCTGACTCTGTCCTCAATTTCTGAAACTGGAGCATCGACCATATCTCCGACAATGAGCACAGCGTCCACTGGGTTTTCCAGAACCTTATCGACCACGTGATGAACTTGTTCCTGGTAGACACTGGCTCCAGCGTGAAGATCCGAGATAACCGCCAGTTTCAAACTGTTTCCTTCAGCTGTGAAATTGCGGATTCCAATGGTTTTGTGCTTCACTACAATCCAGTCTCTCGAGATGAACATGGATACGGAGAAGAGGAGTGTCACGACGATTGTGAATCTGAACGAATTATAGTACCAGTTTTCCAAAAGAAGCAACTCACTTGATTTGAGATCTTCTATTCCAAATGAGATTGTTGAAATACGGAACTTTTCCGATATATTCGAGCAACAGGTTCGAATAGTAGAACAACTGAAAGTGAATGTCGAGTTACTTTCGAGAAAAATCAATCTCACCTTCATTTTGCTTGCAAAGAAATTGACCAGTCCAAATCCGGTGACGAAGGCAATCATGTTGGTCCAGATTCCAGCGCATATCGAAGTGAGATCAAATAGAAGCCACTGAAAGAAAATGTGCTTCTTAAATCAGACCAGAATTTTTGAAACTCACCTGAAGAAAAGCTGGGGCGTAGTACATAAAGTATATAGCCTGTCCTAGTATCAGAAATACTATCAAAGCGTCCGAGCATCGTTTCCGGTTTGTCTGAAAGATGAAAGTAGGGTAACAAGAAGAAGAGGGCTAGGAAAGTTATAAGTTTCATATTTTATAAACAAAAGAAAGTTTTGGAAGAAATTTGAACTTGTCTATCTGATTATTTGACAGGTTTAGAGTAGAAAAACTTTGTTTCCTTTGCGGAAAACAATTTTTCCGAAAAAAAAAGAATAAATTCACATAAACGACACTCCGGTATCCCGCCGACTGCGCGTTGTTTAGCAACAATGGGTCTCGACACGCTCGGCGCGTCTTCAAATTCTATTTTTTGTCTCGTGCCCGTCACTTTTCTCTTTCTTGTTTTTTCCCGCATCACGTGTGAAAATTCGTGTCAAACCCAAACTGGAACTCCTATAGAGAGTCACCAATATTATGAGTTCAAACAAACAATTCAAAAATCCGGAATTTATCGATTTTTCCTTTTTTTTCTTCACACACAGTCTTCAGCTTTTTAGATCTTGTCTATTGTTACCGATCGGAAAACTTGCGTCGAAAAGATAGAATCGGCTTTTGTACGACATGCAGCCGGTGAGTTTAACGTTTGGAAACATTCAATTAATTGGATAGTGTTGCAGGCAAAATACGATGCCCGAATGGTGCAAGCCGCCCAGAGCAGACAACTAAACTCGTTGAACGGCTCCAGAAAGTACCTCCCTCTGCCACGGGGTTCCACAGGACAATCTTCTTCGTCTATGTACCCGGAAGATAGTTACAACGAAGGATCCAATGGAGATCGATATTGGGAAGAGACAGCCGCAACCCAGCAGACGGGAGTCGACAAGCCAACCGGACTCCGTCACTTCTCCACTAAAGTCTGCGAGAAAGTCAAAGAGAAAGGATTGACCAACTACAATGAAGTGGCAGATGAGCTCGTCACCGACTACTTCCAGAGTAACGTGTTGAAGCATATCGATGTGGTGGTAAGTGTTCTTATAGAATGCGTAGCTTCAAAGTGAGATTTGCAGAAGCAAGAATACGACATGAAGAACATTCGTCGGCGAGTCTACGATGCACTAAACGTGTTACTCGCCATGAATATCATCACAAAGAACAAGAAAGACATCAGATGGATTGGATTACCGGCTTCTGCTTCACAAGAAATCACAAGACTGGAAGAGGAGAAAGCGAGGAGAGAAGCGAGCATCAAGACTAAGATGAAGACTCTTCAAGACATGGTCATGCAAATCGTGGCTTATAAAAATTTGGTTGAAAGAAATAGAAAGCATGAACAGTGAGTTTGACTGTTATTAGTTGATCCAAACTTTCTCAATTTCAGTGAACATGGCCGCCCCGACAAAGATTCAGTTCTACATCTTCCATTTTTGATAATCAACACAGATAAAGAGTAAGTCCGTCTTATGAAACATTGAGAAAGAAATCCAAATTACAGAGCTAATGTGGAATGCAGTGTTTCATCGGACAAGTCCGAATTCCTCTTCTCTTTCGATAAACGCTTCGAAATTCACGACGATTTTGAAGTTTTGAAAAGTGAGAATTGTTTCAAAAAGTGGAAACTAATCAACGAAACTTCAGAGATGAAAATGGCATGTGGTCTCGATACTGGAACATCGACAGAAGAGGATATCAAAACTGCAAAAGGTTTCCTTCCAGAGTTGCATCAACACTATATCGATGAAATCATCGAAGGTGAGAATTCCGATGCGATCCCGTAATTGTAATAACACATTTCAGCCTACAAACGTGCCGAAGAAGAGAAAGAAGAACAGAAGAAGCAGCAGGCGGAAGTTGAAGCCAGCCAAATGCAGTACTTTGAACAACAAATGCAAACTTCTACTTCGCAAGTCCCGCAGACATCTCGCTTCAATCGTCAGCTTCAAGAGCATTTGATGAACGACGGATCCGAGGATCACAGTGGTTAGTTATCAGTCGTTTATTCTGGTCTAAACTGTTTTCTTTCAGCTGTTGCTGGTATAACCGAAAAAGAAATGCCCGTGGAGGAGAAGGATGTTGGTCCGATTGCTCGGTACGCGTTTCTAATTCTAGACTGTCGTTGATTCACTGTTTCAGAGTTCCAATGTACAACTACAGTCCCCAGAAAGGCCGTCCACTCCCATCAACCTCTGGAATGCCGCAGCAATCGTCGTCCATGCCATCTACATCAACAACTCGAAGATATTATGTTCAAAAAACACCACAAGGAACGATAAAAGTAACGCTCTCCATAGCCGTTTATACATTACAATTATTGTTTTTCAGCGAGAAATGAGTCCTGCAGTTCGTACCGTTACTCGCCCATATCCTGCTCCAATGTCTACTGAACGTCGCATGGCTACTGGCGGTGGTACAGTCAACGCACCCGTCAAGTACTACGTTCAGCAAGGACAGAATCCGATGCAGTACCCACAGACGGCGCAGAGATACGTGAGTGTTGACAGAAGATGACAATCAAGGTCACAATGTTGATTTTTCAGCGAGTCCGTCCTCCACCACAACCGACTCAAAGCAACCAGCCACAGCGGGTGGTGTACACCACGTCTTCACCGGCTAACCAACTGCCACCTGGCGGGTCTCGAATCATCTCGCAACGCATTGTCGGACCGGGCGGACCACATCCTCCAGGAACTATCATTCGGAAAGTGATAAGGAAGGTCGTGGTGAACAGCAATGCAGGCGGACAGAAACAGTCTCCAGCACAACAAGTTATACAGAAGAAGATGATGGAGCAACAAGGTAGAGAAGACAATTCATGGCTTCTAAACGATGAACTCTTGTAGATATCCTTGAGCGAAAACCGGATCAACCAATGACATCTGCACAGGCCGCTGCTCTCATACAACATCCCCAACACGAGGAATACGATTACTACTGATCTTACCTCTTATCCCCACGAGTTCCATGAATACATTCAGTGCCTTTCTACCCTTTCCCCTCATAACACCACAGTGTCTTAACTTGAATCGTTAGCTTTCTTCTTTTCTTTTACCCCCACAGCCTTGCTTTCTATGTAAAATGTCGAGAAGTGTCGACACTTCTTGCTCCCCCAACCTTCCTCTATCTTTTTTTTTTCATGTTGTCTTCCTCTACTAGGACTATGTTGTTTTATGAGCAAGTCGGCTCTTCAGATTCGTATTCCCCTGTTTTCTTATTCTTCTCAAAATAGTAATGAATTTTACCCCACCTGCATTCTCCTTCGATCCGGAACCTTCTCCCTGACAATATCCTCATCGAACCATCGCATTAATTGACCATAGGCGAACACATTCAGGAGGGTCAGAATGCACTGAAAATGGGAGAATTGTTGAGAAAAAGTCAGGAAATCAAGCTTACTTCGATACGGAAAACGGCGATGATTCTGCGTCGGTTGCCAATCACATATCCTTCGGCGGCTTCGATCTGGACAAAGATCGGATCATCATTCACAAAATTTCTCAGTTGCTTTGACAGAAACACAGATTTTTTGTGCTTATTTTGTTTTCTATCAATTTTGAAGATCTCGTTATCTACCTCCAGGAATTTTCGCAGGCAACAGGCCAGGCTTCTACACCACTCCCTAAATACCATAATGTGCGAGGCTATAACTTGACAACCAGCAAGAAAACAACATACGGAAGTTGGATATTCTTAATCAGGAGAAGCTCAGCTATTCAGTGATATAAGTATTTATCAACTATCATTTCGCAACTTTTGTAACTGCGATCAATAGCCCAGGTATCGATCTCGATCGTCAATATATTACCCTGCGTAAACCCCTCCCCTCTCATCTCTGCACCCTCCTCGGTCTGCACGCACTCTCCCCAATAATGAGTGGTATTGACATTAGCGAGCGTTGTTGCCCAGCGTTGATAGATTTTCTTCCCGCAACGTCCTTCTTTTCAGTCATTCCCACCCCTTCCCCACCCCAACCTTTGCTTTCATGTATCCTGTTGGCAAGGTTTGGGTCCCACCCCATCCCCACCTTTACCTTTGCTTTCATGTATCCTGTTGGCAAGGTTAGGGTCCCTGTCCGTGGTTGGACATAAAACAAAACCATCCCCTTTCACGTGCTTCGCCTCTTCGTGGCGAAAGGGATCAACCGTTTCTCTTCGGAGAATCGGGCCAAGAAGCACAACTCAATATTTTCCCGTTTCTGTTACTCCGGTTACTTATGGCGGAAGTTGACTCGATAACTTCAAATCGACCCGTCCTATAAGACCAAAAGAGTTTCACATATAAGGAAAAAGAGTAAAAGATCCTCGAAAGATTCGGGCTAAACTCACCGGTCTGTGCCTGGACTTTAAACAAAATCATTCCCTTTTACGTGCAGACTCATTTTCAAGGTCTGGAAGGAACTTCCCTAGTCATTTTTTGCAAAAAGCGGCCGTTTTGTCGTTTTCACCGAATCTGCTGGCTTTGACTTTTGCAAAATAAAAATCTAGCTGCATCTATATCGTTTGATCGTTATATCGATACACACAGTTGAAAAAGAGAAAAGAATAAAGAACTAACCCAGTACTTGGAGAGAAACGTGAGAAAAAGCCACGCGACGACGGAGAACAGCACAAGGAACCGTTCGACGCTCATGTGTCTCTGAGTGTCTGCTGCAAAGAAGTACATAATCGAGTGACCAGAAAAGAGAGAAGACCCTCCAATATATCGGTCGTCAATCGGAATAGCCCGATGATGTTTATCGGAGGAAAGTACGCGGACGCGACGGACAACGGCGCCGTTCGGGGAATCAATACCGGAGCCAAGGGAAATGAATAATTTATTATTGAATATACGGCTATACTGGTTTCTCATACATCTTTTTACACTCGATCAGCTGGCACAGAGACTATCACAGAAGGACTGAAAAGAAGAGATAAAGCGGTGCATAGAGAATTATGACGTTTAGATGTTCGACGTGTTGTGCGCGTCGTCGTCGAGCGATTCTGCGTGTTGTTCGAGACTTTGAAGAGCCATTCGCATCGTTGTACGCATAGTTTTCAAGCATTGTTGAAGGCGTCTGAAAACACATGAACTTATGGGAAAGTGTTTTTCTTACATACTGTTTGTCAAATCGGCCTACAAGTCCAGCACGATACGTGTTGATCTGAACCCGGATAGCCAGTGTCGTGTATCCCGAAAGGGCTTCTTCGAGACCAGTCAGATCAATGACAATCTGCGTGACGATCACTGGTGACGTCGTATCGCTTAGTTTCGAGAAGTGAAGAAGGAGACCGTCGAGAGCATTGGAAACTGTCTGCTGGAGACATTCGACTGCGAGTTGCGGAGCATGGAGCACAAGTTCCGCTTGTTGATGAACGGCACACATGATGATTTCTTTGGCGTAATCCGACACATCGTCGTCATCGGGAAGATACTCGTAGGTGGCGGAAGCGATGAGTGGCTGGAAGGCACTGCTCATCATGGCGATGCAGTCATTGATCATTTTGGTGCGGAACGAAGACAGTTTTGCTCGTGATTTTTCCTGAATCTGGTCGACGTGCTTCACTCCACACTCCTGCATCTTCTTTCCGACATTATTGAGCGTCTTTGCAATGATGAACTCGATGTCTCCAACTGCGATGAGCAGTTTCTTTGTGGTTATCTGAGAAGCAACCATTTTCAACTAAAATCTTTATAGAATTTACCTCATTCCCCTTCTTGCTTTCAGTCTGTGCCAGTTGTTGAGGTCTCTGTCGAGTGAACAATCGATCAAAGCAGATTTTGATGGAAGTGATCAAGTGAACAAACAGGTCGATGATGGTTTCTCGGAAGCGTTCTCTGGAGAAGAGACATGCTTCTCCGGGGTATCCCGTGATGGAAAGAGCATCTCTGGTGCGAGTCAGGCATTCACAGATCTAAAGATTACTTATTGTATTGAAGACATTCAGAAGGAACATCTACCTCGTTCTCATAGTAATCAGGAAGGATTGTTTTCGTCTGCTGAGCTCTATCCAGGATTTCCTGCTTCCAGTTGATTCGGTGAGCGAGTAGGGCAACTCCTGCAAACACATGGTTGTGAACTTTGAACATTTTAAAACTCACTTTCAACTCCACAATCGACGAAATCGGAAACCAGCTTCAGGCGAACCGTCATGCACAACTCGATGAGTGGTTGCACGTGAGTTAGGTTGAACTGGTGCTCCAGAAGCGACGAAACGAGCGAACGGGTTGTCTTTAAACTCTGTTGCAAGTTGGATCTGCTGATATCGGCGGAAATCTGAGGCCACTTGGCAAACTGATCTCCGTATTGCTTCATGACCATGTCGGGAAGGGCCTTGGGAACCAGAGCATTCAGAATGAGCCACGACGAGACGTTGATGATGTTTGTGAGCATTTGCTAGAAGGATTTAGTTATTCATAGAGAAAACTTGGATCAAAAACTCACATTGATGTCCTCGAGGCGCTGAATGGCATCTGGGGAAACACTCGAGTTGTGATAGGTGTTCGCCAGTTTCCAGAAGGATGGCAATTTGCTCAGAAGCAGTTCAACAAGCGTTGTCACAAAGTTCTGCAGCTCATTCGTCCTGGTGAGCAATGGATGTTGCTGCATTCTTTGTTGACTTTCAGCATCTTCCGCTGAAGAAATTTGAAGTTTTCTAGAGATAAAAAGGAAAGAAGCTTACTTTTAGCCTTCTGAAGGAACTGTGTCTGCATATCCCATAGACTCTTCTCAAGCCAGACATAATACGAAGTGATGCAGTCCCACGTGGGATCGGACTCTGGATCCAAAATCTTCAGATACTTGATCAGCTTGCTCTGTTCTTCGTAGGAAACTGGAGTGTCAATGAGTTTCCTTTTCATTTCCTCCTTGAACACCTCCATTTTCTGATCGATTTCTTCCATTACTGAAAGACAAAGCTTTATAGTTTTAAAGTCGTGAAAACTTACGTTCTCTGAACAGAGGAACTTCCGTGTCTTGATACAACGACTTGGCACGGGTGTAATCGTTCAGAATCGTGATGTACTCTCCTTTTTTCATGTTTTCTTCGATCTTTGATGACAGAAAGAATATGAATTTGAAGCGAACGATGACTCCAAGTGCATTTCTCGTCGCATCGGCGTCATCCTTACGTTTCAGGACGTCAGCGAACACGCTTTCCGCTTTCGTTTTTGAATCTTTGATCTTAAATTCTGATAATTTCTTCTAAAACTTTCCGGAAGAAGTACTCACAAGTTTGGAAATGTTCCCAAGAGCGGCAAAGTGATCAGCATTCGTTCCTTTCTCGAGAGCCTGATGCAAGTTAGCAAGCGTGTCGACGCAGTTGATCAAAGAGTAAAGATTGGCTTTGTGCATCTCTTCACTTCTTTTCGCGTCGTTTTGCTTCGCTAATTCCATGTTCTTGATGGCCACACGGAGATCTTCAATTCTAAAAACACAATAATATACTCATAATTAGTAACTCAAAAAACTTACGTCGCATCAGCATGATGTTCCAGAAGGTACCACTGAGGCGAGAAGTTCTCCATTCGCAGATTACCAGAAGAATCAGGGAAATCACGAGAAAGCAAGGACTGTTCCATTCTTTTCTGACTTGGCACTAATCCCAACGCATCTCTTTCGTCTTGAATCTGTGGAACACTTCGAATCGCTTCTCTTCCAGGAACTGTTCTTGTCTCATCCACCCAGACGGCTGATTCTTCGAGTGGACCGATTTGAGTGATGAATACACGAAACTTGACGTGAGAAGTTCCTCTTCCTCCTGTTTTTGTCACAATTCGTACATCTCCTGGACCACGAGTTGCTTGTCCCAGTCGTGCAACTATTTTTGACGGCGACTTCCACTTCATCGTCGGAAGACAATCAACGCCACAGATGAAGAGCATGACAACGTCATTTTGATCACATCCCAGATTCTCTCCTCGAATAGTGATTTGGGTTCCGGGAACTCCTGAAAAACATTTTGTTTGAATGAAAAGTCGGTTCTCAACTAACCTTCTGTTGGTGAAAGCCCTGTTACCGTTGGAGGCCCACTGCCTCTTGAACTTATTCCATCATCCATTTCAGGTTATACCTGCAATATTAGAATGTGAATATACTTTCTTGAACAGAAACAACGGAAAAAATAGAAAAAAGTACGGAAATCGACCTCATTTCTACTTTTCCACGAGGACTACACGGCCGATGGCCTAACTTTTCCTCTTGCTAAACAACAACCGACCGGAATAATGGAGCGTCGTACTGCAAGTTGAATTTCTGAAATTTTGCAATATTTTCAATTTCAATCAAAGTTTTCTTCGCTTCTCCTGATTTTTCGCTCTTCTCAAATAGTTTTACGTTTTCAGAAACTTGGTATCATGGCGCGTCAATATAATCGATATAGAAACTACGAAGAACACGGCTTTGTGCCCGGTCAAAGAAGAATCCCAGACAGGTAATTCTGAATCGATTGAAAACTTGATAAACTTTGTTTCCAGGTGGAATCACTACGACAATGTGGGCCGAGACATTGATGGAACTCGTTTCGTCGCTTTCAAAACACCATTGGATCCAGCGTTTTTCCTCGGAAGGAACATGCCCGAGGAACTGCAGTTCGGGGTGCACTCTCTAATGAAAATGGCGAAGCAAGCTAACAAAGAAATTGGAATGGTCGTTGATCTCACCAATACAGACAGATACTACAAGAAGAGCGAGTGGGGAGAGTACGGTGTACGCTATGTGTGAGTTACTTCAACTTGAATTGAAAAAGTCAACATGTTTTGTCCCTTTACAGAAAAATGAATTGCCCAGGACACGAAGTCAACGAAAGAGAAGATCTGGTTGAGAATTTCATCAGCGTTGTGAAAGAGTTTGTCGCGGATAAAGCCAATGACGGGAAGCTAGTCGGTGTGCACTGCACTCACGGACTCAACAGAACCGGGTACTTGATCTGTCGTTATTTGATCGACATCGAGAACTATACCGCTGCAGATGCCATTTCAAGTAAGTCAGGTCGGCTAATTATCTTCTCAAAGAGATATGTTTCAGTGTTCGAGTACTATCGTGGTCACGAGATGGAACGACCCCATTACAAAGAGTCACTCTATGAGGCGGAACTTCGGAAAAAAGAAGCCTTACAACAGGAGGAAATTCAACAGGAGTCGATACCACAGGATCCGTCGAAATCACCGGAAGACAGTCCAGTTAAAGAGAGCGAAGAGGTTCCAGGCGAATCTTCCGCCTAACCTAACTAAACTCTTGTTTTTATATTTTATTTGTCATTGTTACTGCATTCTCGAAATTTGCTATTCCGATTCAATTGGGCGCATGTCATGAAGTTTGATGTGATGTGGTGTGTTCTAAACATTTTTCCCCATACTTTTTATTATTTATTCATGCTTAACTTGCGATACAAATAAAAATCTCTGGGAAAAACATGAGAAATAAGAAATAAATTAAAAAATGTCAAAAGTGTTTTGGAGTGGATGGGGCGGAAGGGTAGTGAGGGGTTGGTCAAATCACAGAAATGCGGATGATGACAGGGATTGTGATGATGATGGAAGGGGGAAGGGACGGGTGGGAAAACGATAGATCGACGACAAAAAACACAGATTTTGGTGGTGGACTGGAACGGATTGTGGTGCATTTGAAGGGAACGAGAGAGACGCAGATGATTATGCGACGTGGAAGAACAAGGAGCACTAGGGCAAGATAACAAAATACTATGGAGGAGAGGGCACGGGAAGAAGAGAGAAAGGGAGTTACTCCATCAGGATCGGCTGTTGCAGGAAGTGCGATGGCTGTTGGTACGGGAAAGTCGGGGCAGAGAGCTGAGAGAGCGGGCTCGTTTGAGCTGGAGCAGCGGCTCTCGTGCGGATCGTGATGATGGCTTCTCCTGGACAGATGTGCGTTGGCCAGCGGGTGAACAGAACCTGAAAAGTAACAGTGGGGATTGGATTGCTTTGAGACCAAGATGATCTTACGTTCTCGACGGACTGCTCTGCAGTGGAGAACTGAGCAACCAGCTCTGGAACTCCAATAGTGGCATGGATTCCGTAGATGATGAGCTGAGAGACTTGTCCCGGCACAATCGGAGAGATCGGTGGCGACGGGTAGCTCCAGAACTGCTGAGCTTGAGCAGCGGCCGGAAGCATACCGGCTTGTGGAAGGAACCCGAGCGGCGCCTGCGGAACGATGGCCTGGTTGGCGAGGTTCTGCAGATTGAGCTCTTCAGCGGAACACTGGAACACCTCGATGTATCTCTTCTTCTTTCCCACGTGCATGAAGTTGTTGTGGACGCCCTGAGCAGTTGCGTGGGCGGCTTGCTCGTGGATCATTTGGATGAATGCCTCTCCGGATGGATGTCCCTGATTGTTGAATACCATGTGGACTCCTTGGAATCGGACCATTGCGGCGAAATCACCGAGGAACGTGACAATGTGCTGGACCTGAAAAGCCCATCAATCAGTCTTCGGTCACCGGAAGTGCTTGTTTCTATTCATTCATCACTGTCAGCTCTCATTGTTTTCTCACCTGCTAGTAGCTACTCGTCTTCATCTATCTACACAACATCTGATGTTTGAGGCTGGTGCGTGTATGGTATTTACCTAGGAACGAATCAATTCCGAGACGAAACCCCGAAATGAGAATACCGAAAAGAAGGGAACCCAAGTGAGAAAAGAGAACCGCCACACCCGCCCAGTCCATCCAATCATTCCCCCACTTACCGTTGCCTCGTATGGCAGTCCACGCAGACGGACACAGTCCTTCTTCTTCTCATCCGGAGTCTCGGCAGTCGGAGCAGCAGTTGGAGCACTGTTGATCATGTTGCAACGCTTCACGACTTGCTGAACCTCGGCAGCAGTGCTCTTGAACAGTTCGATGTAGCGCTGTCCGATGATCTGACGATGTTTGAGAAGACCCTGTTGAGCCTCTGCCTCGGTTTCGAACTGGACGAACGCGTCTCCAGTTGGTCTTCCGTCGGTTCTAGTGATGAACAGAATCTTGTCAGCGAGCTTGAGTGGCTCGAAGAAGGCTCTCTGTAGAAATAGAAACAATGAATCATCAGCACTTTTCAGTCTTCAAACTCACGATTTGAGCATCAGTAGTGTCATATGGAAGACCACGCATGCGGACGATATGCGCATTGGCACTAACGAACTCCATTGCTTCAGCCGAGGTACCTGCAATCGAAACAGAGTGAGTCAACGACCGGGAACACGTAGCATTGCGTAATAAGTGCACACACTCCTTTTCCGCCTTCTTCCTCTTTCAGCCAGCCAGTCATTCAGCCAGTCAACTAGTGAAAATCAATCAGAATGATAACAGACTGGGGTGGGGACACTTATCAACAGTATGAATGTAGTATATAACGTATTGGTGTCTTGTTCTGCTTGTTTATTCAATCAGTGCACAGGTTCGAGACTGATTGACCCCACCCCAGGATGACGTGAGGAACAGAAGACGGCGCCATGTGGAAAAGCAGGGAAGAGAGGAAGAGTCGGGAGAGTCGACTCGGGTCGCAATATGCAGTGGGAACGAGGCAGAAAGGCAACAATGAAAGGAGGAGAAGCGGGCGACGACCTGCATTGCCTTTCTCGGAATAATGACGTGGCATTGGCTCCAGAGTCATTTCAGAGAAGAGTGATTTATGCGGACTGCACCGAGCTTGCCTACACGACTAGAATGACGGGAGGCGGCGTCGCTTTCCTGTAGCAAGTCAACATGAACATCACAGAGAGAGAGAGCCGTCACAGATATTGTGATTATGACACAGAACACAAAATAAAAAACCGTCGGCTTCTCTTTCGACGCGTATGAATGAACGCACCGCAGGGCGCCGTTTATGGGCGATGTGTGAGCGCGGGGCTATCAAAAATGAAGCGAATATCAAATCGCCAACGGGGCAAAAGTGGGCGAGAGCGAGCTGCAAGGGTACTAAAACAGGGATACGGTACCTTTTGCATACGTAGTTATGGCTTTTTGCGATAGAAACAATAAGAAAGTGGGAGAGGACCGGACGCGAGAGGGGACGAGAGCTACGTGTCGAATGCTAATCGCTGGGAAACAATATCGGAGAAGCAGGAGATGGGGGAGCCAACGGGGAATACTGTATAGGGAGCGTCAGAGGTTCGCGAAGACAAGGGAAAGTCTATAAGAATACAAGGATAAACGACGTTTGCTCCTGAAAGCTGTCACAGTTTTCACGAAGTTCAGATTCTCAAAATCCAGCAGGGTCCAAAATACTCTACTTGCTAGGTTTCAGAAGTTGAAAAACGCGACCATCACACACAGAAGAGACTAGGAACGAAGTCTACACAACATAACAGAACACGATGGTTTTAGTTTTAGCATACTGTTTTTGTTTTGTTTTTGGACGGAACGAAAGAGTGTGTGTGTTCAAAATGGAACGAAGATAGACAGAGAGACAGTGCCTCGAAACTGACACATCCCGGCAGGTAGGCCGCCTCCCGCAATATTATTTCCATCCATCAGTCAGTTCATCAGTGCCCGGGTTCTGTTTGGACAGCAGGCGAGCCCCCGTCCGACGACGCTTGCTCAGTTCGTGAGACAGCTACGAATACAGAGTCGACACTATCGATACGACGGCGAAAAATGGGGAAAAGGTGGGGGTGATGTGAATGAAGTGAGAAGAATCGAGAACGGACAAGCAGAACGTGCATACAATTCTCTCGGCCCGATACCATTTATGCTTTATTGCATACTGGTTGGCCGACGACCCGAAATCGTTTTGTTTGGTGTTATCAATACAGAATCGGGAGGGACCGCGGGTGCCAAAGCTGCCGCTTTTGTGTGCTTACCAGGTTAATTGACACTTGTCAAAGAGCCTATGACACGTGGACGAAAACAGCCGGGGGCGGTGGATCTGGTGAATGGATGGGCTCAGCGGGGAGCAGAGCCAAACTGAATGGCGAGGGATGAGTTTTTGAGAATTTGGGGAAGGGGAGGATGAAAAATGAAACCAATGGAAACGCCGCTAGCCGATGACAGCCGAAGCGGGGAGAGAATTTCCAGGACGACGGGCGGGAAGAAGAAAGACGGAAGATACTAATGGGGAGAGTTACGTGGTAGTCGGAAAACCATGGTAGCCGCTGCAAAAGTTCAGCATCCGACCGAATCTCCGTTGAAGGGATAAAGAACGAAAGTGAATAATCAGAGCGGTTTGAAACATTACTCTAAACTAACGGAGAGTGTGAAATTGGGGAAATTGATGCCGAATGCGTGGGGGATTCCACGCCAGGGACATAGCGATTTGGGCGCGCGCACGAACCGCTAATCGCCTGCCCTCTCGATGTAAACGAAACGTGGCAAGAACTCACCGGTGGCTACGTGCAGGAACTCGTCCAAACCGGCCTTGTAGACTTCGATGTACCGGGAGAGCAGGAAGTTGCGGTGCCTCTTCAAGGCCAGGTCTCGGGACTCTTGATTAGCAAACTGTACAAGGACTTCTCCGTTCCGGCGACCTTCTGATGAGAGACACAGTGCAATGCCACCGCTGGAAATGAACAAAATATTGTTGTTGTAGGTGTCTCTCATCTCACTTGTGTTCTCAAGTCCTTACAAAAGTCAGAAATCAACTCACGGAACAATATCAAGTCCGGCAAAGAACTGTGCTACATGTTGATCAGAAGCCTGCCACGGTAGTCCTCGTGCCCGACAAACCACATTGTCTCCGTCGACGCCGACCTCGTGGTCTTCCAGAATCGGCGCCGGTTTGTAGTCAATGGCTACCACTTTGCTGATCTTCTCGAGTCTCTCTGCAAGTTGTTTCTGAAGGTCAGCAGTTCCTCGTCCCCTTATCAAAAAACCCCCAACAGCCCGCTCTATCTTCTCTCGATCCCCTTGATCACTGCGCAAAGTGTGTCAGCTGCGGCGCTCGCTCAAAAATTGTAAATTGCCAAAAAGTTCCTTGTTGGCTGCTGCCCGTTTCTCCCATCCGGGACAACGGACCGTCTCTCGCTCTCGTGTTTGCCCCCGCGCGGTATGTGAGCCATCACAGTCTCGGACACCTCGACTGGTACGTACTGTTTGCACTGACAATGGAGCACAAAAGGCGTCGACGGGACACACCGCGTGAGAATATTACCGCTGGTCGAGAAAAGTGACGGCCGGTCAGGTGAAACGGAAATTAGAGGCCACAGAGGTGCCGTGGACGGACCTTAGAACAATTACAATTGCATTCTTGTACACACATGTCTCTCTCTCGATCTGCCATTTATATCGCCCGCTGATCGCAGCAAACTACAAACCTTCATTCAGATCCAGAATCGATCTGGCGACGGCGACATCGTCATCTGACTCGCACTGATCGTAGTGCTCACTGACGTCGTAGTAGTTCAAAAGCTGATGTGGCACGTAACGTTCGTTGCGAACGAACAGTGGGATGAGAACGTGTCGAATAGGCTCCGGGCCCTTTGTGAATATGTATGAGGAGGGATGGTCGTCGAAGAACTTGACAACATCATCCGGATGAATATTTACAAGATGCGAAGATACGGGAAACTCTAGGGAGCCACATGAAGACGGTGACGGCACTGAAGTGCTGTTGTTGTTGGCGTCCTCGCGGCGGCAGAAGAATGAGGTGACCACTAGTTTGGTGTTGTCATCGTAGTTGCCGTCAGATACTCGTATGAGTAGTAGTCGTTGTTCTGTAAATGGGTCAAGAGGTCAATGAACATGACAGTTGCTCGCAAGCGTATCCCCAAACTTTGTTCCACGTCACGCAACTTTTCAAAACAATGGTCAGTGTCGATAGAATTTCGTAAACAAACTACGGGTGACCTGTGTATAAACATTGCGTGTCGAGGATCGGAGCCGGCCACCCGGCTGCCTCTGGACCGTTCTACTGCTAAAATGTAATCTACTACTCTTTGGGAAAGCTGGTAATCTTCAAAATACTAATCTGCTACTTGCAAGAATCAAACATTGATAGGATAAAAACCGAGAGAAATCGTTTTTCGTGAAGGTTAAACTTTCCACTAAAGGATCAATGATCTCTAGAACCCTTCCTACTTTTTAGAATTGTGCTTGAGCTTCAAATGGAAAAAAGACTTGCCTGGATGAGACGTTGGCCGATTCATCAATGTAGGGAATCGTCAGTGCGTCCTTGGGTACATACGCAAACCAACGGGGTTGCTGGCCGTCGAGACGACCCGCCACCCGCGCCGATGAGACCGCCCCTTTCGCGAACTCACTTTTTCGAACACTGTAAAACCGAGATTCGGATGGGATGGGATTGGAATGGCGGCGGATTGCGAGCGAAAAAGAGAGAAGAACAAAACAATGCAGCAGCAGCAGGAACAGCAACAATCAGTCTTCAGAATCTTAATTATGTATTGATAGCCTCCCGGAGGTGGAGGTGAAGGCCGTCGACGTGTTTACCGCAGTGAGAAACGCGCGAAACGAAACGCTGTAGAGGAGGGAAAGCATGGGAACGAAACGAGTGTGTTTGCTCTGGAATTAACCTCTCTGATTCTTTTCATTCTTCATCGCTTGTGACGTGGCGTTCTTTCGATCTGTTCGTCTGCCACTCCGGATCAGAATCAGCCGTTCGCATCTTCTTCAGATAGTAATCTGGTGATTCCAGTGCTCTCTTGTTCCATATTTCCTCACTCATCCGTTTCTTCTTTTCCTCCCAAGTCTCCAATTTTCGCTGGTCAGAAATGACCTCATTTTTCGAGGACGTGGCGGATGGATGGACGGATGAGGAGGCAGAGAAGAGAAAAGAAGACCTTCAGACAATATAAATCCGAAGCAGTGTGCCCAGAAGAGAAACGCCGACGTGTCAGCAGAAAGGAGAAGACGCCGAAACCCATCGGTAACCGGGTAATTGCGAAGTTGCCGGCTATCAGACAGGAACAATGTGACTCTCTCCTTCCAGTTATCATGTTTTCCTTTCTTTTCCGTTCTTTTCATCTTATTTTTCTCATGTTTCGTCTCCAATTATCTTTAAATAAATTGAGCGAAAGAAAGAAACTTTGAATGTAAATGTTTTTCCAACTGGTTACTTCTTCTTTTCCTCCTTACCACACACAACCAGATTCGTTTCCCTCACAATTGCCGTATCTCGGAGGATCAATTAACATGCGTATGACTTCTCACGGGCCCTTCTCCTCATTTTCGAACCGATCACAAATCTCGGAGAGGCACCCGATTCCAGTCCGAATTACTGTGCGTGTCCGGCGGCCCCTCCTCAGTCATCATCGACGCAATCGTCGGATCCGATCTCGAAATGCATGCGGAAATCTCGCATCTCGTCAAGGAACTTGACCAGAAACAAGTATGTTTTCGGCCTCTCTCTGTGTGTGTTAACGGGTCACCGTCAAGATGGAAACAAGGCAAGTGAGAAGAATTATGTGCTGTTTCGGGTAGATAAAAAGTAATCGTGATCTGATCACTCGCAAGCTTACCGTAATGCGTTCAGCACCCTCATCGCATCGAATCCACGACCAATCGAGTGCATTTTCGCAATTCCCACTGATCCGCTCACGTCGACGGCTGCAAGAATGGCAGGTTAGGGTGGATGACCTCCAAAGGGTTTATGACTCTTCTTGGACCCCTTTCGAGAATAACTAAAGCACTTAAGAAAGAGGCTCACCCAAGGTTGTGAGGATGAGTCCGATGAAGATGAAGACGATGGAGACGAGCATGTACTCAACGGTTCCAACGGGGTACAGGTCCCCAAAGCCGACTGTCAACTGAAAAATAAATTAGGGATTCAGATTAGATTAGCGTTCCCTTTCTCACCAAAGAAACCAAACAAAAGTAGAAAGAATCCAGAAAGGACCACATTGGTTCTAACATTGTGTAGACACACGCTGATATTGTCATGTAACCCAGTAAAAACACAAGAACCAGGAACTGTCTTCCCTTCTTCACATCTTCCGTCGGATCCATTATCAACATATCAGCGACGAACTTTGCCAGATCAGCAATTGTGACTAGAGTTAATGGAATCCTGGAATAAAATTTCAATGTTAAGGTTATATCCATCATTCCAACCCACCCAAAGATAGCATATCCAACACAGAAAAGCTTCCCGCCAACTGATATCGGAATCAGATTACCATAGCCTATAGAAGTGAGTACTGTAGTTGTGAAAAAGATTGATGATATCATGGACCATCTACTCGTGTCTTTTGGAGCAAGGAAATCTGAAATGTATTGTTTCCTGCAGCTCTTTTCCGGTTGTTTACCAGTCGGTCTCAACCCGTCTTTGAACGCGCGAAAGTTGATGGATGTGAAGGTGTCGATCAGGTTTTCGACGTCCGACACCGAACGGTTTGATGATTGATAGAGGTTATCCACAAAGTCTCGATAGCTGTTATGATACGACTGGTAGCGGTCTAGTTCGGCCTGATGCTCGATCTTTGCGAAGAGATAGGCGCCGGCGATGATATAGGCGACGGTGGCGAAGATGAGGACGAGATGGAAGAGGGCGAGACGCAGATTGGCGAGGAAACCTGGAAAAACGGATGAACGAAATAAATATGATTGTCGCGAGGAGCCACGGGGTGGCAATTTGGGGGGAGAAGGGACGGGAGGGATCTGTGGACCTTTAGACACCGAAAACTCTCTTTCTTTGTGATGTGGGTGAAACGGAGTGGCCATGAAGACCCTGGAGCGACCTCTCTGAAAGTTTAAATACCGTAGGCTATTCCCGTTTTCAACAATACCATGATTGTATACTTGTGGGTAGTATGTAGGTCGAATATTTAGAGGGGGAAAAGGAACATTTTCAGCTAGCAGGAATGAGAAACAAGGCAACAAATGGATGTGTGTAAACACTGCACCCCACCAACCTTTCTTCTCCGAATCTTCGTCGCCGTCGACGTTGTTTTCCTTGTCGATGCACATGGCGTTACGGCGACCGCCAGAGCCCGTTCCAAAATGGATCTGGAAACGAGAAGAGAACTATGCAATCAAACTAAAAGCAACAATCTTTGTGTGGAAAAAAGAAGAAGGTTCTTCGCAAGTTGAGTTCATACTTGCTCACGCAACTTTCTATTTTGAAGGGCCGACCCAACGAAATCTTCTTTAATCGTCGGACCCGCGAAATGTGTGAAAGAAGTGGGAGGAGGTTTGGCGCGGAAAACTAAATAGTTGAAAAGGAAAAGAATGGCAAAGCCGATTTGGATTATAATTGCAGAGACTTCGAGGAATTCGAAGAAACCACTCCGCTTTTTGCTCACTCACTTACTTTGCAGAAATGAAGAAAGTTGGAAATCCCAAACTCTTTTAGAACTTTCAATTACTTGATTCATCAAAAGAACTCACCTGATTCATGTTGTTGGCATCTGACGCAGTGGAGAGCAGCTGCAGCTTGGCCCAATCGGTGTGATTTCTAGAAATCAGCGCACTGGCCGGAGTGATATACAAGGCGGACAAATGTCCGGCGAGGAACCGTCCCCGGGGATGCATAGTGATAGTGGAATGGAGACGAAGACAAGTTGACACGGGTGACAAAAAGGATTTGAGAGGAGCGACCAAACTCTCGCAGCTATTCCCGGCAATGTGTCAATTCTGTTTCATACTTTGGTGTCGTGTTTTAACGCGTCGATGAACACTGCCAGTGCACCGGACACAACCTATCCGAGAGGAGACAGGAAATCGAGTTAGAGTTGGGGTTAGGAGCGGACGGAACGACGAAGGACACAAGAACTATTAGGGAGAAGGAGACGACTCGGATGAGCAAACGACATGGAGGCAAGACGAGGTTTTCTAGTCCGAAGGGAACGAAGCGGAATGGGTCACAATGGGTGCAATATGTCATTGTTGCTCGCATAAATCTTCAAAATGCACAGATGGCAGATTATTACCCGTAGCACAGTCACAGAATTATCCCCGAGTCCTTCAGATAACTTCCAACTCATTCTGTTCGTCAACCTGTGCACCCGAACAAGTTTGCTCGCTCCATGCCAAGAAACTCAATGAAAACGACTTGACGAATGAAATCTATTAGTTGAGCCAATATTTGCCAAGTATTGCGCATAAATCAGTGCACCGCAACCTCCTTTTTTGTAAGACGCCCGCCCCCTCGCCTTCCACCCACACTTGGAACAGTTCATTCGAAGACACCTCATAATCCACGCACTTCCTTGACCCTGCCATCCATAAATTTTCGTTTAGCCACTTGACACCTGGACGCATTCCACCTTTCTTTATCCTCCTCCTCTTCTTCTTCTTCTTCTTCCAATAACAAATTTTCACGGCGAGCCGGCCGTGCCTCCTCAATCAAATCCCAATCATCTTCCATCCACATGTTGCTTCACAAAAAACGCTCGTTTGTCGCTCTTTCCCCCACACTTCGTCCCTTTCTCTCCACCAAGGTATCATCCATATGGTAATTAATCGTTTCGCAGGGATCTCCCCCTGCTGCCAGCCGGCGGTGCCACATCAAAGGCCGAATCAAGAAGCAACTCGAGTGGTCGTTTGACTGTTGCAAGATCGATTCCCCCCTCTTTTTCTAATTAATAGATGCCCCGTTCCCTTCCTAAACCAATTCATCACACATCCCCCCCCCCCACACACTTTCTTTTGTCACGTTGTGAATCACGTCGTCGTTGCACAAAGAGCCCCGTCTCACGGAGACCGTCCCGTGCTCTCTTCTTCCTTCTTATCAGCCACCACCCGCCCCCTCTCTCTCTACTCTTCCGACTCCATTTCCCTCTCCACTGAAACTAACTTTGTGCAGCTGACAGACTGACCGAAGGTGCCATATGATCGATGTGCATACAAACTCACAAACACTTTCGTTCTGATTACCAATACCGATGATTTTGATTCTTCTTCAAAAGAAAAACAGGATGCTCCATTACTTTCTATACTACATCAATCAATAGACATCTTGCCTCTTGAAATCACTTAAAGCTGCTCTGTAGGAATCTCAAGAATCGCAGATCGATGCTTCCAGAGTGTTTCTCTTCCGTTTCCCCTTCTCCGACTTTCCCATGCCGCATCGTCGGTCTATGTTGATAAAGTTGTGATTCATGGATTTCAATTAAAAAGAAACCATTGCTCCCGACGGCTCCGCGGCAAGAAGACAAACAGTCCCGAGCCCCAGTTCCCAGTGATTCATAACCCTTTCTCTTCTCTTTTATTTCCATCAACACCTTACTTTCTTACACGTCGGAAGTCGTTGGCGATGGTGGCGCCGTCCTCCAATTTATCTCCACACAATTGGACATCCATATTGGAACGTGCCAGCGGGGCACCGGACAGGTCGGACAACACACTCGAAACAGACCAAAAACTGCCGGTGGCGCCCGCCACCAATAAAACATCGCTGCGTTTAAATCCCCGATCTCGCACATCATTCTCATTCTCTCACTGATTCACCACTCTCTTCTCCAATGCACGGTTTCAGATGAGATTCCTTTTCCTCTTCTTATTCTTGCTCGGTCTTCTCGTCAATTTCACATGGACGGATTCAACGACAAGCGCATCGGTGCAAGTGAAAAGAAGGAAGATTATTGTCAGGGAATGTGAGTTATTTGAACTGTCTCTAAAAAGTGACAGGGGGAGTTCATGCTTCATCCAAGATTGATAGAAGTAAACTTCCCCGATAAGCTTTCCCCATTGATCTCATTCATATTCTGTAGGGAATCTAACAGCTTCTGGCGGTGAGTGAATGCAACATGCACTTTCTCGAGTGATGTCCTCCGTCCCCGTGACCATATCCTTCTCTCCCGAAATGTCCCAAATGTATCTCAACCCAATTTGTCCGCCCGCGATCTGCCCGATTTGCCAGCACCTTATTCGGTTTTCGAGCACTCGGCCAAATGAAAAACGCGTGAAAAACGAAATGAGATCGGACTGCGAGCGTGGAGAGTGCGAGAGCGAAACGGGTTGGAAAGTAGACGAGACGCTTCTCGGGTTTGCCGCTATCTGGCTCGTTTTCCTGGGAGGCATTTCGAGCTGATGCGACGCCCTGTCCGACTCATATTTGTATTGATCGTTTTTGGAGTGATACGCCTGACCGACGGACAGTTGTGGAAACGGTGTGACGGATCTGTATGCAGTGAGTCCGAAAGTGAAAGTACCCCGACAATTACCGTTTCTGAGTCATCCTTGTTGTTCCCACGCAGAAAACCTAACCGTTTTGTTATGCTAATTCAAGTTCTTCCTTGCCGCCTATTCCTTTGACAATGCTCTTAGGTCCCTCTAAAAAGCAACGAACACAATAGAGCCCTGAGAAAGAAATGCACTCTCAGCTACAGTATTTTTTTTTGTTGAGAAAGTTGCCTCGTGACTTTTCGAGATAATCGGCTTGTGATCGTCCTTTCTTCCTTATCAGTGTAAAAAATGAAGGAAAGATGAGAAAAGTGCAGAGAACCGAAAAATGAGATTGGCATGCACGGCGATGAAACGGAAACTGTTCCCCGGTGTTCCTACCCCTTTTTCTTTCCCACAACTAACTTGAACATCCTGTTTTCAGTCTGCTCGGGCACAACCAATGGAATCTCGAGTTACGGTTCCGGCAATATCCTCGAAGATCTGGAAAAGGTTTGTTTGCATTTCAACGGCATAATAGCTGGAGGGTAAAATGAAGAATATTGCAGATGTATCGAGGATGCCGACGAGTTTATGGGAATCTCGAAATAACGTGGATAGGAGAAGAGGAAGTTCGGAAATGGAGGATCTCGACAAACAGAACGGATGATGGAAGACCGCTCGAGACTATTCGATTCTTCGATCAGTTGGAAGAAGTGAGAACTTTTGATAGATGGGTTGAAATGATAAAGTGAAAGTTTTAGATCAGAGGAAGCTTGATTATCTACCGAGCCAACATTCAAACTCTCTCATTCCCAAAACTACGTGTTATCTACGGAGATGAAACATTCCATGGATACTCCCTATACGTTCACAATAATGTAATGGCCAATGAAATATCCATGAAAGAGTTGAGAGGTAAGAAATTCCCATGGAGATAGTGGAGATCTAATCAAATTTCAGTAATTCGAAACGGCAGTGTCACCATCCACGATAATCCAAAAATGTGTTTCCTTGGTCAGAAAGTGGATTGGAAAGAGATTCTGTACGATAAGAAACAGTCAGTGAGCACGAAGAATTCTCATGAGAAGTGCCCCCAAACCCTGGAATGCCATAAGAACTGTAACGGAACTTGTTGGGGAACAGGAGAGAATGACTGCCAGAGAGGTACCAACTCCACGAAAAATCAGATACTCAAAGAATGATTCAGTGTACCGCTCCGTTTGCCCAAAACCCTGCTCTCAGTGCTTCTTCTCAAATGTCACAAGCGCCTATGAGTGTTGTGACTCTTCCTGTCTCGGAGGCTGCACAGATCATGGTCCAGAGAACTGCATAGCCTGCAGCAAATACGAGATGGATGGAATGTGCGTGGACTATTGTCCCGCACGCAAAGTGTTCAACCACAAGACAGGCAGACTGGTTCCGAATCCGGATGGAAGGTACCAGAACGGAAATCATTGCGTCAAAGAGTGTCCTCGTAAGTTTTGAAAGATAATTCTTCATCAAAGAGATTCATAATTCTTACAGCCGAGCTTCTAATTGAGAATGACATTTGCGTCCGGCATTGCTCGGATGGTCACTATTATGATGCATCGAAAGAAGTTCGAGAGTGCGAAAAGTGCAGATCCTCAAGTTGTCCGAAAAGTGAGTAGAGAATAGGAAAAACATATAGAAGAAACAAGTGATTCTTTGCAGTTTGCATGGTCGATGGACAATTGACGAGTGAAAGTTTGAAGCAGCTCAAAGGTTGTGAGCAGATCGACGGGCACTTGGTGATTGAGGGAAAGTGAGTGAAACGGGAGAAAAATGAACAAGAAAATGCATGAACATGAGCACTTATGATGAAGTGTCAGATGGAACTCGAAAACGCGTTTTTCCCTTCGAGTGCACCACCAATGAATGGCACTTTTTCGTGCAGAAGAGCACCACATTTTCGGGGATTAAAAGGCAGTGGCAACTCAACCGTATATGAATATTATTGTTCTTTCCCTTCTTTACTCTAATCCGTCTCTTATTCTGTTTTATTGCTTTTCAGATTCACATATGAGGAATTGAAAGTGCTCGAAACGGTGAAGTCTGTCAGCGAGTATGTGACCATCATCAAGCAAGACTTCTTTGACTTGAAGTTCTTACGGAATCTTCGAATCGTAGAGGGCAGGAAGTTGCAGAGGTGAGTGACACTAAGACTAACTGACAGGGGCCTGAACCATGAAGAATATTCAGTTTGCGATACGCCATTGCCATTTTTATGTGCGACAACCTGGCAGAATTGAGTCTGAACAGTCTGAAACTCGTCAAGACAGGAACTGTGTTCATCAAGAACAACCACCGATTATGTTATGTGGATTCCATTGATTGGAGGTCAATCATCACATTGAAACAAGGCAGTGGACCTGCAATTCAGTCGGAAGGAAACAGAGATCATGAAATGTGCAGTAAGAACTGTTTTCAAGTGTACATATTCTTTAAAAATTAATGTTCAGTCAATGAAAAAGAGGTTTGTGACGCCAACTGCAATGATCGTGGATGCTGGGGAAAGGAGGCGGGAGACTGTTTGGAGTGCCGAACTTGGAACAACATGGGACAGTGTGTCGCCAAATGCGAGACCATCGGATATCTCCGAAACCAGACCTCTATGAAATGTCAGAAATGTTCCCCGGAATGCGAGACATGCAACGGTCTCGGAGAGTTCGACTGTCTTTCGTGCCGCCATTACACTCTCTACAATCCAGTGTTCGGAAACCGAATGGAATGTGTGAACCAATGTCCCAACGAGACTCATTACTCGACTCCGAAGAAGATCTGCGAGGAGTGTCACTCTACTTGCTATGATAATGGGTATGGAAGTAACTTTTGCAATCATTAGATTAATCTTTAGGTGCACCGGTCCTGATTCCACACTTGGTCCCGGTGGATGTAACAAGTGCAAATACGCAGTGAAGTACGAAAACGGCACAGTGTTCTGTCTGAAGTCTTCCGGGATGAACAACGTTTGCGCTGAGAATAATCTCCCAGATTTCTATATCTCGGTGACTCCCACAGATGGTGTCACTGAAACGGTAACTAACTAGACTCCATCAGTCAACACACCTTTCTTTCAGCACTGTGAAAGATGTTCTCCGTACTGTAAGACATGTACATCTGCTGGAAAGTCAGTTCTGGTGAATAACTGTGTCTGCAAGCAATTCGAGTACCATCCAAGTGCCAATGATCGGATCTGCATCGACAAGTGTCCGATCAACAGTTTCATAGTCTCGACAACCAATGAAACGGGCTATGAAGTGTGCAAGAAGTGTCACCATGAATGCGATCAGAACTATCGTTGCTCCAACGACTTACCCACCGGATGCTTCAAGTGTAAATCCTTTTCACTCTACAGAGAAGATGATATTGTAGTGAGTTTTATCAAGTTATCAAGTGAATTATTCTAATATTTAGGAGTGTGTCAGTGAGTGTCCTCCAAACCTGCCATTCTCAAATCCAGCAAACGGGGAATGCCTAGGTTATGATCTTGTATCAAGGCAGAACAAAACCCGCATGCTAATCATCGGCATTGTTTTCTTGGGATTTGTTCTCATGTTTCTGTTCATTGTGGTAATAACTGTTTTTCACAGTACCCTCTTTCTAAATATGGCCTTCCAGTGTATCTACTGGCGCTGTCAAAAGATTGGGAAGAAGCTGAAAATCGCAGAACTCGTAGATATGCCTGAACTGACTCCGATTGACTCTAGTGTCCGTGCTAACATGAGCAGGATCCGTCTGATTCCATCTTCGGAACTTCAAATCAAACATGACAAGAAACTGGGAAGCGGAGCATTCGGAACAGTCTATGCTGGAATCTACTACCCGAAGGGAAAAAAGAATACCAAGTTCCCAGTGGCAATTAAAGTGTTTCAAACCAATCAGAGTCAATCGGATGAGATGCTGGAGGAAGCGATGAACATGTTCCGTTTGAAGCACAAGCATCTGTTGCCAATCATTGGATTCTGCATGCATGATGATGGATTGAAGATTGTTACCATCTATCGTCCTCTGGGCAGTTTGCAGAGTTTTTTGAAAGTTCACAAAGAGAATCTGGGAGCCAGGGAGCAGATGCTTTACTGTACTCAGATTGCAGCTGGAATGAAGTATCTCTACGAGCAGAGAATCGTTCATAGAGACCTGGCAACTAGGAATGTGCTTGTCAAGAAGTTCAACCACGTCGAGATTACTGACTTTGGACTGTCCAAGATCTTGAAATACGACACTGATTCCATTACCATCAAGTCTGGAAAAGTCGCCATCAAGTGGCTTGCCATAGAAATCTTCTCGAAGCACTGCTACACCCATGCTTCCGATGTCTGGGCATTTGGAGTCACTTGCTGGGAAATCATCACATTCGGACAGAGCCCTTATCAAGGAATGTCTACTGACAGTATCCACAGCTCTCTGAAAGACGGAAAACGTCTCGAGCAACCTCCGAACTGCTCTCCAGATCTGTATCAAGAACTCCTCCGTTGTTGGTACGCAGATCCGACATCTCGCCCCGACTTCAACGAGCTGCATCAAAGATTCCTCGAGTTTTGCAAAGTCCCCCAGTTATTCCTTGTGAACTCCAATGTCTTGAGTGAAACTGACGAGTCCGCAGAAGCACAGTTTGAAGCAGACAATCTGAATGAGATCTTTGATGGCAACATTGATGCTCAGGACTATCTGGACTCGGCCAGTATGCCCAGTTCCCCAACGTCAAATGCTACGGTAAGAAGAGAAGACATACTTGGTAACCAATGTCTCCAAATTACAGTTTACAATGCCAAATGGAGACTTGATAAGTCGGATGCAATCAGTGAACTCGTCGAGGTACAAAACGGAACCATTTGATTGTGAGTAAACTATAAAGAAATCGAAGAAAGACACATTCCGATTTTAGATAACTCTACTCCGGACAACTCTTACCTGATTCCGAAAACGAAAGAGTTCCAACAATGTGCCACCATCTACACTCCTGTGGTTACTAATGACGAACTTCCAGCAGGTACTAACAAGTTCCCAAGTTCCAACTAATCCTCAGTTACTTTAGATCCCGTTCCCTCCAACGGCGACTACTACAATCAACCAAGTACCTCAGCCACTAAAACCAACGGTTACTACAATGAAGCAGAGATCAAGAAACCCGATTCAGTGCAGTACCAGAACGAAGAGGAGATCCAGAAAGAGACGTGTCTCTGAGTCCCTTCCCAATTCGTATTCCTTTCACATCCGTTGCCATCCCGCTCATCTCAGTTCTATTGCCATTTTCTCAGTTCCCCCGCATAATTATGCCTTCTTCTCATCTCACTCCACCACTTTGTAATTTCTGTTTTCGTCCCCTTCTCCCCTCTCAGAACAGAGCTTACTCGTCAACCGTTCCTTTTCTTTCGGGTTGCGTGTTCCGTTTCGTCTAGTTTCTTTTTGGTCCAACGGACAATGTAAATAAATAAATAAATACAGATATATAAATCTCTCGAATCTTTTCCCTTCGGACTGATTGCTCGCGCCTTTTCGGCCTCTTCTTGTTTACACTCCAAACACGCCACCACATCGCAACTTTTTGACAATTTTTCACGCTATTCGGAGCAATGCCGGGAGCATCCGGGGTGACTATAATGGATGTTTGAGCTCTCGCTCCCGCTTCTTTTGCTCCATCGAGCATTATGACACGGGCTCTATCTGATTGAGAGCGTCAGCTCATCCGAGCAGTCACAGAACCATAGTGACGTGGCAAAGGTCACTAATGTGTTTTCGTGTTCCCCCTAAAAGCTCGGCATCGTTTCGATAGCTCCGGCTGCTGCTGCCTATTTCGTTCTAATACTTCCCCTCTTCCGCCACTTTTTCATGAACAAAATGCATCACAACACAACAAAAGCCTAGCAGGGATTATAATGGTTCTTCTCGAGAAGAGCGCAAGGGGGCGGCGCCTTCATTCATTCCCCCTGTCCCATAATTCCATTTGTCACCCTTGATTCGTCCTCTCGATCCTCCTATCCGCGGTAACTAACCAAACAAGTAGAGCCTCATCGTACGGACGAGCGGACGAGCCCATTAGCAGGACGGGGCACGGGCCACCAGCAGCACAGCTCTTTAATTTATGCTCCTCGTGTGCTCCGCAACAAGTACGCCCGAGGAGAGTCCCATCTTTTGTTGTGGCGCTCTGTCCGCTTGTCGCTTTCTCTTATTCGTTGCGCTGCGTCCATCGGACACGACGACCACCAAAAACACTTTCGCGACAAGTTTATCACTTTGAAATGGACCCCGCCCTCGTCTCTTTTGGCCCCGTCACATTGCAGCCAAAGTGCGGCATCAGGCGCCTCTGTCCCCTGGGAGTATCTCTATGCCTCTTATCGCAACTCTCTGCCCCTTTTCCCCTCTCAAACACGTTTTGTTCTGTAATCTGTAACTCTTAGAATTCTTCGAATCGAACGTCGCCTACTAATTGCTGTTTTCGGGCGGGAGGGCGACAATCATCTGAAATTTGCTCTGAAAACAGCTGCTTCTTGTCCAAGACGCTCTGTGTTTGTCCCCGTCCGTGTACATGTGTCTTCTTCTTCTTCTCTCCTTCATCCGACTCAAATCAAACTCTATTATGGTGTCGTTGTCGATGTGCTGTGCTGTGCGGCATGCTCTGCGACGAGCCCCCGACGTGTCCAATTTCAGACCGATTCTCTGGGGGACTCTTCCATCGACACACACTCGTCCGGACCACATTGCACAACTTTTTTGTGCTGGCCCCATCGCACCATTCCCAAAAAGTCGCGAGGTGTCTTTTTATCAAATTAGTGCGGATGTTCGCAGAGTGAATTCGAATTGCCTGATCCAATTTCCACGGAGCACTTTGGCGCGAGAGAGCACTCTGAACCCGTAAGATGTCACTTTTTGGAACAAAAACTAGGCCAACTTTGAAATTTCATGAATTCCAAATTGGAGAGCTTTTTCTCTTGGCAGAAGGAAATTGGAAATGGGCAATGAGAAATTCAAATCGAAGCCAGAACCAAAAAAAGAGAAAAAAACGTCGTCGAATTCATTAGTGTCCTTCCTGCCGAGGAAGACTCCAAGTGCCGTGAGAACCATTTCCCTCCGTGAAACTTCCACTCATCCATCCATCCCATTCTGTTCTGCACAACTCACAACCGAGTCCAACTTGTCAAACTTCCCGTTTTGCGTTTTTTGCGCCGCGCAGTTCGGTTCGGTTGCACATCCCTCGAGATCTCCTTTGAAATCCCCCCGTTCATTTCTCAAAAGTTTCAAAGTTCATCGCTCTTCCCCGACGATGGATGGATAACTGCTTGTGCTTTCCCAAAGGACAAACCTCTTCTCGAGAGCCATTGTCGTCCGATAATTCGTTCGAAATGCACCTCTCCCGCCAAAACTCATCAATTCTTGTTGCCCCTTCCTTCCGGCCCCGCTCTCTCCCCCGCCCTCGTTTTGTTTTTGGCAATCGTCGAGGTCCTCGCTCCACTTCCCTTCTTCTCCCACTCGATTTCCCCTCTTCAATGCTAATATTGTCTGTTTCAGAGAACATGCTTGCTGATTTGTCGCCGTAGATGGCCGGAACTGTCGACGCCCACGAGCATGTGGCCAAGCCCCGTCGGCCCAACATCTTCCGGGTGCTCCGTCGAACCGGTTACGGAAAGTGTCTCGTCTGTTCACTTCTCCTAGTTCTCTGCTTCTTCTACGCGTCTTATTGCCACGTCAAACACGAAGCATACTCCGGGAGTCAGCCTCTATTGATGTAAATATACACTAGATCCCGGAAACCCTTTGCATAAAAAATCTGCTTCAGATATCAACATGGACCTTGTGCTCAGGGATACAACTTTGTTCCGATTGTCTTTGGACTCATGCTTTACATAGTCTACCTAATGGAATGCTGGCACAGTCGGACGAAGATCATAAGCATGAAGAAAGTTCGAGTGGAAGATGCTCTCGACTACATTACCGCGTTGAAAACTTCCCCTCCGATTGTCTGGTGGAAGAGTGTTTGTTATCACTACACAAGGAAGACTCGACAAGTGACAAGATATCGGAATGGAGATGCAGTACCAGCGACGCAGGTTTACTATGAAAGAGTCAACTCACATCAGGCGGGCAGCATGTTCATCTATGACACTTGTGGATTCAGAGTGAGTTTTTCGTTCTCTTGTAAGTTGTACAATGAGAGGTTCAGGACATTTCAAAATCAGTGATAGAAGTCGAGAAATACCATGTCTCTCGAATACGACTTTCCCGGAGTTTTGTCTTCGCGAACATGCAAGCAGCCACCGAGTTCGAACAACAGAGGTCTCGATTCTTTAATGACAACGAGACAAAAGACGATTACATGGAAGTGCGGGAAGGAATGGATCTGGCAGACGTTGGATTCGTCGACGAGATCCTTGCCTTCAACAGACCCACACCGCCATGGTTCCTCCACCCAATTGTCTTCTGGTTCTTTTCTATCCTTGTTCTTTCCTGGCCTCTTCGCATTTATACCGAGTGGCGTACTGCAATTCTCTCAGTTCAAGTTGTCAAACTGTTTGGAACACACTACTTGAGGTGAGTAGGAGGGTATGGAGGATTAGTGAGAGAACTGGAAACGGACCATCAATCAACTGGGGCTTAGTGGGATGACAGAGTAGTCGATTGCCGGAGAGTATAGTTTGTTTTCAGTCCCAATTCCGTAAACTACACGGGCCCATTGACGAGGACTTCGACAATGGACACTGTAGAGTTGGAGGCGTTGTTGCGGAGAGAACAACACTTTGTCGTGCCTTCGTACAGCGAAGTGATGCTTATGCAGAATACAATTGCTAATTCAAATGTTCGTTATACTGTTTCAAACCAGAGAAACAACACAATTTGGTTTTCAGACTAGATATCCAAATCTGCGATGCTTGGAACCAGTGATCCTTCCTCGTCCTTTAGTGAGCACCACAAACGAGCACATTGTCCTTCGAAACTATGGAGCGACGGAAAGTGAAGGAAACAGTGGAACACCTGAAACATCGACAGCTCCACGACCTCTGAGAGTCAGTCGGAGCATGACATTTGCTCAAGCATCTACGAGTTCTGAAACTTCGACAATTCTGGAGAACGGGAGGGGAAGAGCATTGCCTTCAAGCAGAAGAGGGCCTCCATTGCGATCTCTTTCAATCGGAGGACTTTCCGCTTGGTCGAACGGGTACCGAGAGATCGGATCGGAAGATTTGCAGATGCTCATTGAGCCGGATGAACCTCCACCGCCGTATGAGGTTTGTGAGACGAAACTGAAGCTGGTCACAAAGATCAGGAACTTTACAGGTCGCTCTCCGAATGTGTGCTCCGCTTTACGAACGATTACGACGGTCGATATCTTCTCGATTGGCGTCAATTTCACATTCCAGCTCAAAAGATTTGAAGTCTTTGACTCTGAAGAATTGTAGCAACAACAACAACAATGAGGATCCAGAACAACCATGAATCGGGTGATTTCCGAGTGCCGACCAACTTTCTTCTCACTTCCCGTGGTGCTTTAGGGCTCGATGAGCTATCCGAAATAAACATTTACAAATCAAGTCCATTCTGTTTATCAGTGAAAACATTCAAACATTGAAAAAACTAAATATCATCTAAAAGAACTGAATAGATATTCATCACACCCAGAAACCGTCTCAAATAGAAAAAAACACGCGTTCAAAATGATTGAGCCGAAAGGATTTGCAGCGTGGGTTACTGTAGACGCATTTCTGCGTGACCGCTTTTTCGGAGAATTGCCACGCGGCGCTTGCACTCACGTGGACTTTTTGATTATTTCGGAGAGATTTGCACTCGTTTATCGTGTTCTTTTGGCAGAACTGACATTTGCGGCAGATCTACATTGGAAAACAGTGAGTTGGCGGTTTCGGTTTGGCTTCTTATCACTTTCTCTCTTCTACCAGTTCACTTCGTATAGATC